>VXBL01009154.1:349470-363679 GCA_013400195.1 Aramus guarauna | reverse complement strand
AAAAAAAAAAAAAAAAAAAAAAACAAACAAACCAACCAACCAACAAAACCCAAAATAATTCTCATGAAAGTAAAAGCACAAAGCTAACTATGGAAGTATATGCTACATTTATAAATTGCCTCCTGTCTCATTTATTATTTAATCCACACTCTTATTTACAATTGACAGCAGCAATTGTCCTAATTCTAAAGGTACAATAACCCTGGAAGCGAGTTACCAACCACATATCCATACTGCATAGGTTTAACTTTGTGTTTTCCTGAAAGAAAAAAAAATATTGCGGTTAAAAAAATAACGGCTCGGCACTGTCTCAATCTCATGTTACTGAATACATGAACGCAGCGTGTTCCAGAAAGCTCTAGGCTGGAAATTAGCGTCACTGATCTGGTCCCAAAAAGATGATATACACAACCGTGTTCTGGCTTTTTCTGTACCTTGATTACATCTATTTTACTAATTGAAACGAGGCGCTACAGAAGAAGAAATGAAAAAGGGCAAGTTATGGCACACGCCTTAATAAACAGAAATCAGACCGGTCTTAATGTCTTTCCCTTCTTTTCTGTAAGACCACCCGGGTACAATTCACAGCGCTGACACGCTTAGTGGTCAGTGCTAAAACCATATCGCAGATGACACAGTAATATTTGCGATACCACACCCTCCCTTGCACAGCGGGGTTCTGTCTTGAAGGTGTTCAGTTCAACACCTGACAAACTTTACATGTAATTAATAATTACCCCAGGAGAAAAAAAATTTACTGCGTAGCTACCTTCATCTTGAAAGAGTTTCTGAAAATATTCATCTCCTCTTATAAAATTGATTTTTTGTATACTGCAGATGAAGAACCTGAGACGCCGCGGTTACGCATTTGCTGCTAAGAACGTAAGAGCGATCGCTGTGGATGAGACCAAAGTCTTCTGTCCCCAACAGCTGCCAAAAATCGGATACCTAACCTAGCAAAGGGGAGGAGAGGGCAAACACGTACGAGATTTTCAAAACCTCCCCCAGCTTCTGGTCGCTTCAAACTGATGGACACGTAGTGCCAGACGTTTCAATTTATGTCGTGATCCTCACAGGCTGTTGTTTTCCATGAACGTGTCCAGTCTCTCCCTGAACCTTTCTGAATTTCCCGCATCCACAACATATCAGGGCAGAGTTCTGCAGCTGAACTACGCGTTCAAAATACCATTCTCACGGGCAAGTGCTTACAGACCAGCAAAGGCGGCCAGATAAAATAATTGCCACTCTCAAATCACAAAAGTCCTTGCTGTCATCCTTCAGTACCGTCCAAGGCGTGCCATGACAAAGCAATGCTTTGCACACACCACCAACCTTCTCAACGCTGACAACGGAATCTAGAAAAGCCCTTCAGAGACTGATGCCTCCGGTGTAAATATATATCCCAAATATGAGGTAAAGACGTTCTGGCTGTGTCAAAGTTGGCAATTCGAGAAGCTTTTTTTTTTTTCCCCCCCCCATCAGAATCCTAAATAAACTAGAGAGAGACATTTCTGGCAAGAGTGCCCATTTTGCAGTTTTCTGATGAACAGCTAAGTTGATTTAATTCTAAATATCCCTCTGCTTATTTTTATTTTCATATTGATTGAAAATATTGACGTCACACTCTATTTTAACTGAGTCAAACAGGGCCTGACCCAATAGCTCGCTAAGGGCAACAGCAGACGTTGTATTGATTTAAATGCACGTTGGATCAGGACCACAATCACTTAATTCAACGCTGCAATGTGCCTTCTCATCTTCCTTCCCCGCCTTCTTTCGTCTTTGTTTATTGTCTTCGGTTTCGATCTTGTGGGACCAGAAGTTGCTATTAATGCAAAGAAGGACCCGAGGGATCATCCCGAAGGCGCTGCAGATCCGCCGCGTCCGATTCCCAAAACGCGCGGTCGCGTTCCTCGGCCTCCCTCCTCGCGCTCCCTCGCCGCTGCGCGTACATCTGCTGGATCTGCTGCAAGGGGGCTCGGCCAGTCGCCCCTGCAGGACCCCATCTTTTGCAGGCGCCGGTCGCCAATCTGGGCTCCGCTCTGCCGACAACCCAGGAGAGGCCACCCACAGCCAAGAGCAGGGCAGCTTGTTGGGGTCTGCGTTCATCCTGCCCAACACCCTGAGGGAATGCTCCTTCTCTCATCCTGTGAGGTGGGGATCTACCTCCTCTGTGTAACCAGATGTAGTCTCTCTAGCTGGAAGACAAGAAAGCTTGCAGGGAGTGGCTAAGACTTTAGAGCTTTTGATTCTTATGATAAAAAAAAGTGGTTTAAATTGTGTTACTTGAATGTCTTCCCATATAATGACCTGGCCTGTTCTCAGAAGGCTTTTTTCCACCTTTTTTCCTGAGCCTTTGCATTGTAGCCAGATACTGCTGAATTACATTAGCTCTGAGAGACAGGGCATATTTCAAGCTTAAGGGTAATTATCTAAGGAAAAAGTCGCAGAAAGCAAGTTATATGCTGAAAGGTACTTGCACATATTTCACTTGTGTCCCTGATGGATCCATCCTACCACTTGTGATTAGAAAATCCTATTACTTGTTTTCCCAGAAACCAGGGGAGTCTTTCCAATGAGCTGTCTGAAGAGTCAAAGGGAGGGCTCTTTATTCTAACCCCGCTGACTTCCCTGACATCATCGTCCATTACATTTGGAAATTACCCGGTCACAATAATGTGGCTGGACTACAGCACTGTATGTAGTATAACCAATTTAACAGGAACATTTGTTGATCGGGAAACAGAATTCTGTGATCTCAAAGCTAAGTGCTTCAGGGCAATGGAAATAAAAATAACTTTACAAATGATAACGACACGAAAAATAATTACGCCTGGGCAACAAGAGCACGTAACAGGAAAATTGACTTGGTTGCCACTGCGTCGGAAGCCTGTAAGCCAGCGTGACCCAGATCTCATCCACTTTAAATCTTTTCAGTTGCAACCTAGATCGGCATATAATCAGCTCTGCTTAAGCATCCTTGCTGTTACGCGTAAAAGCGTGTCTTGCACTTTAGTGTTGGACCAGGTCACATGGATTCACATTTGAACGGGCCCTATCTACCTTGAATTAAAAGTTTACATGTCCGTAGCTATCAAAACAAAGGCTTGACTGATTGCTACTTATACAAGTATTATTGTATGTGTACTTGTATACGTAGCAATGCAACCCACAAAATGAGCCTTCCAAAATTAAAGATGATCCACAAAATAAACAATTCTCTTCCACAGTTTGTTTCAGTTTGCAAAGTGTGCAGGAAGAAGAGCACGACCAAATGATGCACCTTTCTATTTCTTGCTGCTATAGATACGCTAGCTGAAATGGCATTTCTATCGCTGACACGCCATCAGGACTAACGACATGGTTAAATTTCACCTACCCACCCCTGATCAGGCTTGAAGCCTGAATGGCTAGGCCACAATAGCGGATATAAAAAATAAAGTGACTACACGGAACCAATCATAAGAAAGATCCCAAGTGCACCATTTCTAAAATACATCAGCAATAATATCCCTTAAGTAACAATCTACACGAGTCTGGTATACCTGCTCTAAAGCAAGTAGTGCTACTTCCGTTCTCTTTTGCTTGTTTGATGTGATAAAAACAGAAAGAGGAGTTGGATAATGCATTGCTTCATCCAATACTAATGGCAAAGAGGTGTATAATTTAAGATGTCTTTCAAGCATGTGTTCCCACTGCTCATAACAAGAGAAGACCTATCTGATGTTTGTTTATAGAAACACAGGAAAAAATTTGGTATTATGGATTCTCAAAGAGCTCACAAAGACTATTTCTAGATACTCCCCAATTTAGCAACCAGATTAAGCACATTAACATATTAAACCTTTCTTCTAAACTAGATGTTTTTCACCTTTTCCTCGCAAAAGAAAGAAGGTTGAGATTGCTATACTTTTGCAGTCTCTTCCCCCACCCAAATAACTTCAGAGGTCCCAACGTCTGACCAAACCAATATCTAAATAGCATTATTACCTACGGCATACTGAATTCCTCCGGCCAACAAACTGTGCCATTAACACGTGTTTCTTTAGCAAGGATAGAAAAACTGATAAGAGGGATTTACTACAAAGCGAATCTCATGGACGAGAACTTTCCATTCCCCCAGAGCTCGGAAGAGCACCTTTCGGCAGCGCTCGTTTGAGGCGTATTTGCGCGGTTGGGGGACACCGCAGGTGACGGGGCGGGGCAGAGGTGGCCGGGTGGGCAGCACCATGGAGAGCTGCCGGGCAGCACCATGGAGAGCGGCCTTCCCATCCCGGCGTGGGAGGGGTCACGGGTGTGGAAAAAAACCAGGAATGCGACAAAAAAACCCAAAAATAAAACAAACAAAGTCGGGAACCGCTGGGGACACGGTCTGGTCCCCTTTGCACGTGCATAGTTCTGTGCGTTTAGAACTGCTGCCCAGCTGTACCATTGCAGGTCCAACGTGGGCCCCACCGATGGTGTGGACGGAACACGGCGCTACTCCGAGCTAACGACCCCAAGCTTCTGCTCATCCGTGAAATCCTTTGCTGCAAGGGCAGCAAAGACCAAAGAGACTAGGAGGCACCTTCGCATTTCTAATGAAATATTTCATCAGTGGTGAATGCTAGATCTTGAAAACAAATAATAAATTTGGACTAAAATCCTAGGTCTAGCTGAAAAGTCAAGTTTCAAAAGTCAAGACAGCCAGACCTGATTACTGCGGTATACGCCTATTTCTGTCGAAAACACCGAGTCAAGATACACACAAAACGCTCAGTGTGGTATTTCCCACAACGAAGGCCTGAGAAAATGAATGGCAAATGATCCCCCTCTCCTGGTCAAGTAATGCTAAGGCAGCAACATTTCAAGTCAGTTATTTCAGCATTACAGCAGCCCAAGCACGACGGTTTAGGATGGCTAAAATACACCGTTGGTGCAAACGCTGCAGTAAGCATCCGGGTTCATATAAACATTTCGTCTACTCGGGACACCAAAGGCAATCTTTATCCATAGTCAGATTTTCCCACGTAACTTTCTGAACAGCTCTGAAAGAGTTTGCCAAGGATGGCTGGATAAGGTTTAATTAATGAACTTGTAAATTCCCCTACGGTAACATCCTGCTGAAAACAAGATGAAACGCGCTGGCACTGATTACAAAGAGGAGGTAAAGGACTAACGCCATGAGAGAAACGTCCTACTGTACAGATTCTGCCTCCGCTCCAATGTCCTACTACAAGTTAGGAGAGGGTAGACCAGGATAAGACAGACTAAGGTGCTCTCTGTATCACATACACCATGAAATCCTTGGTGGCCCAAAGATACAGACTACCAAGGAACTCTTACAGAAAGCACCAGAGAAGGTCCAAATGCCTCTGAGGTAGCAGAAATGAAGAAACATTTTCCTGCGTGACAGAGAAAAACCAGAAAGCAAGCTCTAAAGACCCAACCCAGCGACAAGCCATACACCTCTGACCAGGGTATAATCCGCTGCTGAAGGGCCCTGTCCCATGAGCTTCTGCTGGTCGTGGATTAACAGTTTACACTCTTCAGTAAGCACCTGCCAGGTGACCTTCTAAAAGAAGTATTTCATAACCTATTACAGATACCTTTTCTAAATAATATCCGTTTTAAATCAATCATTTTTTAGTAAGCTTAAGACATAAATTCCTCCGAAATCACAGGGGATGCAGCTTATTATCCTTCTGTCACTTATGTTTTCATAATGTAGATCTCACTTTCAAAAGACTAGGCTTCTTTCCTTGTCCTTCCTAAACGTAACCCTGTAATGCAATTTTTAATTTTTAACTTCCAGGCCCCTGTTTATGGATCCATATAATGAAAAACACGTCATAGACGCAAAAAGCACGAGACTGCTGCTATCCTACATGCTTCCAGTCTCTATGGGCATTTCAAGGACTATGGAATATAGTATCACTTTGTATTTTTACATTAAAAATCCTACTTATTTTTAACAGCTAATGTTTCTGCAGCATTCAGACACGTAAGAGACCAGTCCTGGCTGTAGGAAGTTTACTGGAACCAGTTTGAATGGTCTGTCAAGCAGCAGCACAGACGCGGCCCTCAGTAAATTATTTTCTTACACCAATGGATTGAAATGATTCGGTCAATTCACGGACCCGCGTAAGTGCGCCAGGCCAGCACCACGTTCACACTGAAGTGGCTGCTCTGGTTCTGAATTTGTACTGAAGACCAAAACAGCCCAGATCTGAAGCTAATTTGCAGATGCAATGACACGTCTCAAGCTAAATACAAGCAGGTATATTTGATGTATAGCTTTTTCTTTTACTGTGAAATCTGTCCCACCAGGTAAATGAGCTGGTGCGTAACAGTACACCTTCAGTTACGTGAAACAAAGCATTCCCCAGAATCCAGACACACGCCTGATGCGCAGAGAGGCACCCATTACCACGAATTTGCTCCTGAAGTGCCTTCAATTTCCATTAATTCCTGAGGAAGATGAGGATGAAGAGCTTGTCTTCTCAAACAACTAACAAGAATGGGTCCCAATTCACAGCTGGAATAAAGGCAGCACTCTGTCTAGATTAATTGTTGTCTTCACTTTAAAAGCAGGGTCTTTCTAAAAGGAGTAATTTCTGCAAAACACTTTGTGACTTCTTGGGAGCCTTGGGAATAAAGACCTTGCAAAAAGGGAGCTGTCTGAACCACTTTCCCAAACAACCTCTTGCTATTATGGAGATTGGAAAATGCGCTGCAGAGATCATTACCAAAAAAATGTGTCCTCGCAGAAGCGTACTGTAATTTCTCATGCCTGATATAATTGGAAGCCTTACATTAATTCAGCTGAGTTCATCAAATGATCCCCCTTGACTATCGCTATATTCTTAGCAATTTTACGTTTCACCAAGACAGCGGCATTAAAAACAACGAATAAAGAGTATGGAAACGTATCCATTTCCTTGACCTTACTCTGAAAGTCAAAACCGGGAGGCTCTTGCTTGGAGCCCTGGAAGGTTGCAATGCGTAGAATGAGACGCTCCCAAGAGCGTACGCAGAACCTTCTTTGAAAACCAGGCGTCTGTCTGATTGCAGTTAAGTTGATAACAAACTGTGATTGGAATGGACTAGAAATATTTCTGCAAAAATCTGAGCAAAACTGACCCTCGGCTGCCAGACCAGTTCAAATCTGAGCTGGCCGTATTTCTATACGTGCAGCGAAAGGGCAGATGATTTATTCACGTGGGTTGAGGCTCTGCTCTACATTGGAAAGGGATGAAGGCAGCAAATAGAGACTTCACGTTAAAAAGAAGGACAAAGAGACCTGTGTCTCGGTCTAGACCCACTACATACCTCCTCCCAGGCTCTCCCTCACAGATCAATGTATCATCCTTAAGCTCTTGCAAAGAGCAAAACAAGCTTGTATCTCTACAACATCCAGCACTGCGCTACGGGCAGCATTTGAGCCCGAGCGAGAATACCTTTCACGGCATGCAGGTTCTTCTGGTGACACCCACAATTCCAGAAGATGACTTTCAAAGCAGGAGTTAACTGGCTTGTATGAAAAAGGCAGAAGCTGGACTTTCCAGTGAGCGATAATGAAGACAAACGCTAGCTAACATTTAGCACATCACTGGGGATGTGAGAAACCTGGATTCAAAATCCCAGGTGTCCTATCACCTCCGTGAACGAATGGCCCAATTAAAACACTATTATTTACGTGAAGTAGAACAGCTCCAAAAAAGGAGGAACAGCCTAGTCAGGCACTAATACATTTATCTGGGACTTCAAAAACCTCTCTGAGCCAAAAATCTCCAAGTAAAGCCTTAATCACCAGTCTTTCCGTGCAACAGAGCACGCTGTCAAAGCGCTGAGTCAGCCAACGCGTCTGCATGGTAGATCACGCCGGTCAGGCGTAAAAGCAGGAAAGGCACGTCAGCACGTTGTGCCCAGTCTTTTAGTTGGGTTAATTTGTAGCCTTGTGCTGACATGCTTATCTCATCCCTGTTGGTGCTGGCTTGAAGGTCACTGCACTGTCCACCGTGGCACAAATGCAGAGAAGACATCATCTTTTCCATACGGAAGGAAATATTTGCTACCTTTTCAAAAATCCCAAGGAGAACAATAAGTTCTCTAGGATTCGCCTCTCCATAACGGCAACCAGCCAGCAAGGAGGATTCACCAGTCCATTCCACTCCTTTAGTTGTCATCTCTTTTCTCTGAGGATACAAGGGTGCAGAGCAAAGGGCTTTCTTAATGAAACTCAGCCTTTAATTCATCAGCTGAGACTGAAATTTCTGTTTGGCTAACGGTGAACGACATTCAAACCAACAGCAAGCACTCAAGCGAAGCCTATGCTGCAGCACCGGGTTATGTTTCTCTAATACTAGCAGGTTCGAGATCTGAAGATTCTAAATGCTTTTTAATTCAGGCAGGTTAAAAAAGTCTGAGTTCAGAGAAAAGCGCTACGGTGAACTTAAACAAGGGCAATTCTGTTCTCAAGCACTGCAGAGCCATTGCGCATTCTTCTAACTCACAATATCCAAGTCCCCCTTTGATGCGTTGCCTTCGTATCAAGACAAAAGGACCACCCAGGCAGAAGAAAGCGTCTCAATTTCAAGCAGGTACAAGGGGAGCACGAACATCACCAGCTAAGCAAAATCCTAGTCTTATATCCACACTTGTCTCTACCGAGCGAAACGAGAGTTTACAAGTGGTCCTGGAAAAATAAGCTTTACCTCTGGCTTTCCACAGCTAAACCAGGACTTGCACGTGCTCAAGAGGTGAGGTTTGCGAGGAGGAATGGTTTACCTGGGTTTACAGAGTTTTTACGGTAACTAGAATTGCAAAAGCATATCCTGGGTGTCCCCCCCCGAAGTTTACACCCCACGCTGGGTTTAAAACCACCCGAATCTATTTGAATCGGCAATAAATCAAATTATTTCCCTCTCTCCCCGCAAAAAGAGTCTGTTGGCAGGGATGGTAGCTGGAGCGGCCATCTCCGGCTGAGCACCACATGGTGGCACTCCTGTCCCGGCTGTCCCAGCAGCCTCAGCCCTGCGATGGTCCAAGGAAACGCAGGCAGATCATTCCTGATCTCCGGATGCCAACGTTTCCGTCCGGCTTGCGCTGTGCAAACAGGTTTTGATACAGTTAATACAGTTTAAGAGCTTAATACGGTTTAGAAGAACAAAAAAGACGTCCACCGGGCAACTGGATTTTACTGCTTGAAATAAAAAGGAAAACTGCTTTCACACTCGTTTTAAACTTCTCTGGGGGAAGGTCTCCCCCAGATTGCCCGCTCCAGGCCAGCGACCCGGGAATGCTGTTGCCACAACCGCTGGCAGCGAAGGCTCTCCGCTCTCCTCCTCCCACCTGGAAGCAAGCAGGAAAACTCCAGAGCAAACCGTTCCCAGCCCCTCCATTGAAGAAAACCACTCTGCTTTCACCCCCCTCCGCACCACCCAGGAAGGAGCAAGCGCCTCCAGCTTTTTTGCCCCGTGGTGCCTTCCCCATTGCTCCAAATTTGCCACTGCGCGGTAGTTTAATACCGGCACAATAAGGAAGTTACGTCATACAGCCTACGGCGCAACTCCGCATGCAACGTTCAGAGGAGCGTGAAACTCCAGAGTTTCCGCGCGCGCGAGAACAAACAGCACGGGGGTTTCTCACCTACCGTCAGCAGAAACGCACTTGGGATTTAACGCTGTCTCTTAACCCGCAGCAAGGACAAAACCTTCCACTCCCAAATGCAAAATATATTCTTTCTATCCAGAAATTTCATTCCCAAGGTAATGTCTCACCTAAAATCTTTGTCTTACTGTCACTTTACCGTAGGGGTTTAGGCATCCCAGCGCACAAGTGATGCTCTAGGGCCGAAGTGGAAAGCCAGGGTAACATTAATGAACTGAAACTGCACATATAAGCGTATGGTTTACCTTAAGTAACTATTCGCTGTTGTTTTTTTCTACTTAAGCCTTAATTTCTGGAAATGGACATCCTTTGAAGAACTAGAATGACATACGGACCAGGTTTAGATTCAAACGCTTAGTTAGAAAGCCACCAACACAGGTGTCTCAGAGAATGGTGTTTGCCACAACCTCATCATCTCCCGGAGTCAGAGAGAAAACAGTGCCCAGCCGGGACAGAGACCAAACTGCAGCGAAGCTTCGAAAAGACTCCTGCTGCCCTTCGCTTCGTCTGATCTTCAATTAGCTGCTGCCGGGTAGTCACGTCCAAGGGGACTATTTCTGAATTAATCACGCATCAAACATGCGCAGGACTTGTCACTTCAGCTGTCGTGTTGTACGGGAGAGCACCAGAAACCTGACCGTGGGTATTTCGGCCCTTTAGTTTCTTTCCCCCAATTCATTTACTGTTGCTGTTTTAACCCGTTCCTGTGCTGGGAAAAGCAGGAACTCCTGCAACGGAAACAAAAATAGGTTTTGGCAGTATTCTACATACGGTCTCGCCTCCTACAACGTCTTAAACCACGTAATGCGTACTTAACCCAGCGCCACAATAGAAATGCAACAAAGGTGAGACGCGTGGGAGGAAGGTGCGGATGGTAGCCCAGGAGGAGAGTGAGGGGGCTGGAGAAGAAAATTATCTCAGACGGGCAACGATGCAAAATCCTATTAATCTTAAGGAGCATCAAGAGGGACGCCTACACCCCTTTTTCTTGCGTGAGCTTTGCGTCGTTACAGGCTCCAAAGGGAAGATAACCCCAGGGAGCTGAACGCTGGGCGTTCACTGCGAAAAATGAGAGCGACGAGGCTCCTCGACAGGGCTCCGGGAGTTGCTCTTCACTGTTCTTTCTCGGGAGCCTTGCAGCGAGAGCAGAGTGTCAACCGCATGACAAAAATCCCGATGAACGGCAGATCCAAATTCCATCTGCGCCTTTTCATCGTGAAGGGCACGGCCAGAAGAGCTTGTTGTTAACAGCCAGTTCTGCTGCTGCATATTCCGCCTATCCGGACTAATTCAGGCACTAACAGGACGGGAAGTTTAAAAGCCAGGCGACCAAATTTTGTAAAGATTGTGTTAAAAGGTTCAAACTGACGCTTTTTGTCAGTCCTCTAGCCCGATGCGCGTGACACGGCAGGTAGCGTAAGATCACTTAGGTTGCAAAGATGAGCACTTAAAACCTAAAAAATTCCTAATTAGGACCATAATCTTTATTCACCGCCCTTGTGCGCACGTACTGTGAGACAGTCCGCGATTAAGGACCCCATACTACATATTCATGAGACCTCTGCCTCCTTCGGGGCCTGGGCAGCACCCACTTAAACAGAGCTTTGAGCACCTATCTTCTCCTTGATGCTCAGTGGGTGGCAGAAGGACTTTCTTCTGCATGATAAACCTGGAATTATTAATTGCCTCATAGGACGTTCTGTAGTTCTCTCCGATGTATCTATTTTTTTTATATATGCGTATGTAATAAGTCCTACCACACTTCATTTCAAGAAGTGCTTTGTGAAACGAAAGGCGCTTAATCTTCAATTTACAAGGCCAAATGTATCCTCTGATTTTGGTTGCAGCAACCAGAAAACGCTTTGAATCTTACTTTTCAGGATATACACATTACGTGTAGCAGTTATAATTCAAAAGTGACATTTCTATTGGCTTCATTGGCTATAATGGTGGCTCAGTATTTCTACAGGTAGACCATGAACCACAAAAGTCAAGCGGTCAAAGAACAGGAGGGAACACGTAAGAGCTGGCAGCCCTTGAAAACTCGACTCTTCTGATGTGAACAGCATCACGCAGGACCTCTGAGAAGAAGAACCACCCCCGTCGCCAAGGCAGGGCTCAATTTCCAAAACGGCCAGCTCTCCTCCCTTCCCCGTCATCCCACGTCTTCGCGCAAACGTCCCACGTCTATCCCCAACCCAAGGAGGACTGCTGCCCTACCCTGAGCGTTAAACTCCGATTCATGTCTAACTCGGGTCTAGCCTGTGCCCTGAAAAAGTCCAAGATATGATGGAAAAATAGGGCACGACTCCATCACCACAATTCTGCATCTGCAAACACACACCCCCCTGCCCCCAACTTTATTTCTGGCACTTCTTAATCTTTCTGTGTAACCGTCCTCAGCCTTGCTCCTGGGAATATCTGAACGCTCGTAACACTACTGCACCTCAAATACAAAGCGTCGGGCTACCGCGACGCTAGCCAAGGTCGGTAGCGTTACCCCTGGTACGCAGGTTGCACACAAGCGCTCCAGAAATACAGGACACGCCTTCGATGAGAGGGATGAGAAAAACCTTACAGAAAGGGAATAACGACTCTGCGTGGCAAGAGCTTACGTTTTGCGAGAATTGCGCAGGGCTTTACCCTGTATATTCAGATGGCGAGGGCGAATTACAGAGGTGACAATTTTTTTCCGTTATTCATTGTGATCTATGTCCAGAGTACATACATTGATCAAGACAATGCCCTCTAAGTTAGTTTTCTCCATAGGAAGGGATTTTCTTGATCCAAATGGAGGGGAAATTGAACATTCCCATTGTTAGATAAGGGACGTACATCCTATGCAAGTCTCCCGAGTTTACGCCTCTCCTGATTCATACGTTTGGCAGCAACCAAATCAATCTCTTGAAGCTCCTCTGTGCCTCTCAGCACTTCTGAGCTCGCAAGTAAAAAAAAGAAAAAAAAAAAAAAATCAGCAAGCGCTGCACAGAATGCCACTTTCTTGCCAGCCTTCCAAACAAGCTCCCGGTCTAAAGGGACATCTATTGACATCTCCTCGTGGTTTTTGGCAGCCGGTCTCATCTTACCTCTTCTTCAACGCCTTATCCTTGCCACACAGCAGTATTTTCCCGCTGCCTCATCCATTTCCCGCTTCTTCTAGCCCCAATTCCACCGAGGGTGTCCCTGTCCCATCCTCACCATCGGGCTTTTGACGCCTCCGCCTCTGGGCGGCACTCGGTATTTTGTAGAAAACGGGATTGCTCAGAGCAAGCCCGCTGAGGCTCAACCCTTCCTGAACTCAAACACCTCCCCCTCTTCCCGGCAGCACCCCGTTGTGCGCAGCGTGTCGCACAACACGCGCGAGATTGCCGGCGAGGGCACCCGGGGACCTGCCGAGCGGCCGCTGCGGCACGCCAACGTGTCGACAAAAAGCGGGAGCGCGCACGCCGAGGACGCGCTTCACTCGATGCCAGCAGATGGGTTCAGGAGAGATCAGCGACGGACCTCGATTCCGGCTGGCGCGTCCATTCCCTGCCCCCTGATTACACGGCATCGTTAACGCCAGTTGGCGCGCATCGTTACTGCCGTGAGCCCCGGTCTCCACGACAACAGAGCTCCTAATTCTGGAAACCCAGAATTTGGGCAAAACGCATCCACGCTGCTGGATTGACAGCGGGCGAGCCGCGTGAGGTTTGCAGGATTTCCAAAGTGGATTTCTGAAAGGATCCGCGTAACAAACGCTTTGCTAAATCGGGAGGCGGCACTCCTACCAACTTTGCGCGTCTGCCTCCCGCGGCAAACGCTGGCATAGGCCGAAGCAGAAACCCAGCGTGGAGGGACTGCGGTCCGGAAGCCGGAGAGGGAACAGACACTTGCAGGGTGTTTCTGGCTCATCTGCTGATTTCCTGGTCTACTTCGGGCAAAACATATCGAAATTCTGTAAAACCGCGTAGAACGATACATTCTCTGCGGTTTTGCCAAGCACTCTGATAACTTCAGCAGATAAACCCGGCTACAAAAGTCAGAAAGAGTTATCTGACAGCAGATGTGTCGTTGTATTAACGCAGACGGACAAAAACGGAAACTCAAGTTCCACGCTCCTACCGCCACGCAGACCCATTTTTTGTAGCGCGAACCTCCGCGTCCCACCACCTTCTTTTTTTCTTCCCCTTCTCTCCAGCAAGCGGAGGGAAGAAAGTGGGTTCTCCCCTCTGCCCAACGCCCTCCAGGACGTCCCAGTACTTAATGGAACACAGATCTACTTAGGGTATAACAAACCCCCTCTATTTCTTCTCTCTCTTCGTGTTGCCTACGTTCTCATAAATAGACCGAGCTTCCAGGTAACTGTACCACTTATAACGTCATAAACCAAATCGTTTCATTCACACGGAATAACAACACAAAACTTTTTTTTTTCTTGACAGAAGCCACGCAAACTTCCTCATTAAAAATGTTCTCGCAACCCTGATTCTCTTGCCTTAAATATTACGTAAATTATTTTGTTTCTTTACCCACAGAAGCCTGTTTCTGTCTCTCTATACATACACATATGCATATA
>VXBL01009154.1:338339-349423 GCA_013400195.1 Aramus guarauna | reverse complement strand
GGGAAAAGTGTGTATATATATGAAAAAACGTGGATAAAATTCAGCATTCAAAGAGCGCGTAGTGTTTAGTGCCGTTACACTGTGAAGAGCCCAGGCTGCGCTAACGGAACTCTCTGATAAGAAGTTGAGGATCCTCCTCAAGGATCAGACAAAATGTTCACCTTATTATCTGGTCAGCTGTGACATCATACGGGTCACTGCTCAGCAGATGATGAAAACAAAGGCAGCTGACAGAAGATGAAGAATACAAAGACGTCCCTCATCCAGCAATACGTATAATCTTAAGCATCTTGTCCGTCTTCATGATTTTCGGAAGCAGCCTGAAACATGTGCCATGGAAACCCCTGCGACCTCAGCGAAATAAATCTCGTAATCCCTTTAGGTCTAAGAAAGTGCAATGACTATAGACAGGAGGACAGCAAAGCATTTCATACTCAGGAACTGAATACAAAACTGCTTCTGAATAAGCTCCATCAAGCAAGGTTGAGCTACAAGCAATTGTTGAAAACAAACAAACAAAAATAATTCATTATTTATTGTGGACTGGCAGTTTGTTAAGCGCTACTCAAAATGCAAATGTTGTCACTACTGTGCCAAAACCACGATGGCCGAAATTCAAGTCCTGAATTAAGATTTTTAGGTCCTCACAAACAACAATGATGATACAAGACTGATGTCAGATGACAAAGCCATAAGAATGGGTACAACTCCGTCACAGTAAGTTACCGGGAAAGTCTTGTTACAAAACAGACAGGAAAAAAGACCCAAACTGAGAGGTGAAGCAGCTTGAGAAGAGTGGGATATAGGGCCAGAATAAAAAAAAAACAAAACCCAGTCCAGTTAGCCGGAAGACATCTATCATAACTGGCACCCTGAGCATTCTGGGGCCAGAGGATTGGTTGTGAAAATCACCTTTTGTTGAAGGAAAGGCTTTCAGGTCATTTTTAACCCTCCTGGCTGAAAAAAAAAAATCAGAGAATCCTAGAACGGTCTGGGTTGGAACGGACAACTTTAAAGCCCACCCAGTCCCACCACCGCCATGGGCAGGGACACCCCCCGCTAGCCCAGGTTGCCCAAAGCCCCGTCCGACCTGGCCTTGGACACTGCCAGGGAGCCAGGGGCAGCCACAGCTGCTCTGGGCACCCTGGGCCAGGGCCTCAGCACCCTCCCAGGGAAGGATTGCTGCCTCACAGCCCAGCTCCATCTCCCCTCCTGCAGCTTCAGGCCATTCCCCTTGGCCTGTCCCTCCCTGCCCTGTCACCAGCCCCTCTCCAGCTTTCCTGGAGCCCCTGCAGGGACTGGAAGGGGCTCTAAGGTCTCCTCGGAGCCTTCTCTCCTCCAGGCTGAACATACGCTGGTAACCTGCTACACGAACCCCTCCCATTTTACACAAGAGAGCAGTTATCATTTATCACCGGTACCTTCCCAGCTGTTACATAAAAGATGGGGAAAGCACAGCAACATCCCCAATGTCTTTCCAAAACAAAACTGTTCTTCTTACAGGTCTCTGCGAAATAATCACTGATCAGAATAAAATAAATAAGNAAAAAAAAACAAAACCCAGTCCAGTTAGCCGGAAGACATCTATCATAACTGGCACCCTGAGCATTCTGGGGCCAGAGGATTGGTTGTGAAAATCACCTTTTGTTGAAGGAAAGGCTTTCAGGTCATTTTTANGTAAATACAAAGCAGTGGAGCCACACGGAAACCTCCGAAGGATGTCCTCTCGCGTTTAAGCTGTTCCATTCCCTGTGGACAGCTGTTCACGGCAGGGAGCTTGCTATCCTCACGTCACGGGCCCAACGAATGACTGAAATACCCAATTCTGCAAAAGCTCTGACGGATGAAGAGCCATCAAAGAGCGTCATCTTGAAAGAGCCTCAAGAACAAGACAGTTGGGGTACGGAGCTATCGTGAAGTACAACAAGAGATAAGTCAGCTTACTTCTAATTGACCCAGCACTCAATCCAGAAGAAAATGAGTTCTTGCAGCTTTACCAGCTGTATTAAACTGTATTTCTACAGAAGCCTGCTGTAACAAGACTCTTAAAAGGCATTAGTAAATTATAATTAGGGATTTCTTATCCCCTTTTACATGCTTACGAATTAAAATCCGACAAAGTCAAAGAAAGGCTTCCATTGACTTGGAAAGCTTTGGAGAATCTCCCCATAACATTCACTGATGCAAACAGGAATTGTGTTTGTAAAGGAAAAATGAGAAGCCGGTGTTTTACCAAGGAGAAAACTTCCCGAATTTTCCTTTGGAAGGGCTTTCACAGGGCCAGCTCCTAACCACGCAAACTTACTGCTGCAGAGGGGTTGGTACTAAACTGTTATTTCCCCCAAGGAACTTCTCTGAAGATTCTTCTGAGCCCTCACAGATGAAGAGAAGGGCTATCCACACGCAGAACAACATGTTTCTCCTTGAGCAAAGGCATTGCGTGAATCCACACAAGAACGTAAACAACGCGTATGGGAAGGTCTCGGTGAACCTGTACGCCAGGAGAGCACGTGGAAGAAAGACAACTCAGCCTAAGCAGCAAAAAGTGAGAAGATTTCGCAGTCATTAACGACACGGGAGCTCATGCAGATGAAGTAAAGCCAATCCCAAAGCAGGTGGGTCAAGTGCCGACAGCGCAAAGCCGTATCGCTCACCCGGTATGAAGAATCTGCCCCAACTAGTTGGCTTATGGTAAACGTTTCTTAACACACGCACACGTTACCTAAGCCTAGTTAGCTTAAACATGAATGCAAGTACACCTACGTACGCTTCGGTGACCTCAGTGTTAGCATCTTGTGGCTTAATTCTTCGGTACAAAAAGAGTAAGGCTTAAAATAGCTTTGCAAATTAAATTAAATTAATCATTTTTACCACGACAACACCAGCACGGTGACAGCTAATTAGGCTCGAGCAACGGTGTCAACGCTCCGTTTTGCCATGTTTTCTACGCATTTCTGCGTTGTGACTGTAGGCAGGCCATCTTCGGTTTGTCTTTCAGTCAATAATACACACACACACACAAAAAAAAAAATCCATCTCAGGCACCGCTGGCGCCTCCGTCTGCTAAGGCTGACTGAAAAATCCGTCTGGTTTCAACCCACGCAGCCAACCAAGCACGAGAGAAACCAACAAACATGCCCAGAGATCTGGAGACGTAAGATGCAAAATACAGCTAGTTTTTGTATTCATCACACAATTAAGATCTTTCCATATACGTATAACATTCCCTATACTTGACTATCATTAATACTGTGAATCTCTATCTATTTCAGCATCATTTGAAAAGAAAACTTGTTGCGTTTGGCCTCCAGTTTGTATTTCTGCAGGCCAAGGTGTTTCCAGCTGCCTACGAGGGCATCCCCTCCCAAGGCGTTTCCCAGCGGCGCGTCCCCAGCTACGCTCCACGGTTTGCGTTAGAACAGCTCAGGCAATAACACAGAAAGCGGCAGCAAAAAGTAAAAGCTATGCAAAAAAATTTCGCTTTGATGCCTGAACCACTCCTCCAGGAAGGACGCACGGAGGAGATGAAAGCGCAACAGTCGGCCAACGACCTGCCGTACTTTTCTATAGAGGTTAAATTTCTTATGTCACACACAAAATAAAGCCCCCGTACCCCGTGCTGCACGGGCACTGCCTGGGATATACGTCGGAGGGTACGCGCTGGGGAGGCGAGCCCGCCGTAGGCTCAAAGTTACGACCACTAAATCGTTCCTCCTTCTTCCGCTTTCCCACTAAAAGCACATTAAGCAGGAATTCCGTTTCTTTCGATATCATTTCACTCCTCTGCCAGACACTTTTGGTCATTTACAAAGCAAACGGAGATGTACTACTTCAGTCATTTTCTTCCATCCAGGGGTAGTAACATCACCGATCCAAAACTTGTCCAAGCTGTTCTAGGAGGCTCAACAGTTTTCTTTGAAAAACTGGGCTGATTACTATAATCCCCCGCAGGGTGACCGATGTGGCAAAGTCTCCAGCGCCTGGAACTGGTGAGGGGGTGACAAGAGGCTCAGGGACAAAGTCTCTTTGTATTGATAAGCCGGGTGCGCTCAGTACCAGCAGCTGTAACTCATGTTTATTGCCTTTGTCTACATTTTCCTTCTATTCATATAGCACAGACACCAGTAGCGGTCAAATGGATTGTGAACCAAGCTGTGGAAAGCACAGTTACAGTTCAAAACCAACAAAATACAGCAAAGGTTGAGTTTTGCTTTTACAAAGCGTGAAAATTGCCAATCTGCTCATCTGATTTGTACCAAAGTTGTACTAGAAATAAGAAAAAGAAAAAAAAAAACCCTCCCAGAACCGGCGTCGTGCCTGAATTCAGAAGTTACCTGCGTCAGCTCTCAGGTCGCTACACGCGATGCCTTCCTAGAGTATTATCCAGGTATTATACCGGGATTCAGTCCCAGGGAAAGGGGACCCAGAGGAGCACTGGAAGCCCTTGAGGGCAGGATGCAATTCCCTGCTCGGTGAAACGCCGTAGAAGGACCTTGTCCTCCTTCCAAGACAGAAGAGTTGATTAACTGCAAGCGTTGCTACCTCAATTTTCAAGTACCGTGGCTACCGGAACAGAAAGAATAGACTTGCACACCAAGCAGAGAAGGAAGAGCTCCGGACCGGTCAGCCAAAATTTTGACACACAGAAAAATACTTAAAACCCCAATTAAACAGCCCAATTATAAAGATTTTGAGCAAGGCTCTGTCGACCTACCGACGAAGCATTTTTGCCCTTTGAAACCTCAAGTGGTGACTGTCAGAGCTGCCCTACCGCATCGTCCCTCCCAGGCAGCTGTAAACCTGGCTTAGCGACACCTGCGCGGCTCAGCACAACCGGGGCTGGCAAAGAGCTTCATCCTGCCCGCGTCTCGGGAAAAACTTGGATAACCTTCCCAAAATTACCCAGAGGACTTCAACAGCAACGGGGTAGCCCTGACGTAAAGGGAACAATGAACGTAAGGAGCAGCCAACGTGGATTTGTTGAGAACTAATCATGTCAAATAAATTAAAAATTTTTGGGGTGGTTTTATTTTAATAAGGTCTTTTAAATGGACTTTTATAAGGAAAGTGGTATGGAATAGGTGGAGACAGAATAACAAGAATAAGGCTGTTTCCTAGTGGAACAGAGAAAAAACGTTCTTTGCGATGCATCTCTGACCTGTGAACACTGGAGACGAGATACTGGATTTAAAAAAAACCTTTCAGCAGCCAAGTACATGGCGCTTGCCTACAGAAATTCTGAACCTACAGAGAGTAAGTCAAAGCTCTTTTTTGCTATATGAAAAATACAGGGTGATACCGTTCCTCCAAATCATTTGCAAAGGTAATAACCCTGTATTAGCTACGGAAAGTCTTGTTTATCTACTAACACCAAAGTCCAAAGTACCAGTTAAATAGAGAACAGGAAAAATAACGGCGCCGCTTGAGTGGATTAACCTGCTCGGTAAAACTACGCCATTTGGAACAAACCTGCCCACTTAACCTATTTCACACGGAAAGTTTTGCAAAAACTCGTTCTTGGTGCCAGGAACCCAACCTTCGTTTCAGACCAGAGTTAACAAAACAAAAGGGATAAGATTAATAAAGCCACCAGAGATGCGACTGCTGCGCACCTGGAGGACTCCTTCATGAACATAAAGACCTACAAAAAAAAGATTTTTCCGGACAAAACCACCACCAGCCCTCAAATTGTGCCACTGTTGAAGGAAGATATTTCAAAGCAGCTGGAATTACTCAGCAGCAGCAGCAATGGGAGCTAACACTCTGAAAACACGTATTGTACCCTACGCTTACTTGGAAAAGGATTTTGTAATCCTGGACAGGGATGTCCCGTGTAATTTATGGGCACAAATTCAAGGCTGACCAGGGTCAGTGTCAGAAACCACGCGGAAAGCCTCAGCAAAGACTACGAGTTTGCAGAAATTTCAGCAGCTTGGAAGGTAAGACATCGTGGGGGAGCTCCGTCAGTCGGAAGAGATTTGCCTTATCATACTGCCAAAACCCCGAGTCCATAAGGGGATTCCTCAAGAGCTTTCTACGTGTCTATCTTAGCTACTTCCCCACTGCTGCTTTAAACTTCAAAAATCAGAAACGGGCAAAATCAGACAAAAAAGTTTCTTTAAAGCCAGCAGATATCAATCAATAATTCTATCGATCTCCCCATTTCCTACACATTCCATACATTCTTCTGCTCTAATTGGTGGGGTTCATGCAGTCATCTGTCGATTTTATTAGTCGGCATTTCCAGCACAAACACAGAACGTACGTATCTCCTTACCCCATTTGTCTCTTCAAAAGCGTTGCCTGGTTTTACATCAAAAGCCTTCCTCTGAAAACAATCCGAGGAAAAAACTCTCAGCCTGCCGCAGATACGCTAATTCCAGTGCACGTCTTACTTATTAACATTTGCCTTTGAGTTGGACACTTGTTTCAAGAAAACTAACATACAACACAAGAAATTATCATAGATATTACAAAGGATGAAATTAATTTTAATTTTTTTTCCCCCCCTCCACTTATTTCCAGTCAGAACATGCGTTACGTGGATTGCAACCGGGGGCTGGTGTCTCAACATCATTTTCTGTCAGGTGAATTTTGGTACCATCCAAAACGGCTTTTGCCCTGCAGCACAAAAATCGGCACGGCGGAGCTCCTCCCCGATGCCTTAACTGAAGGCGAGCGTCTTCAGCTCCAACCGAGTTTGATAAAAGCCGTGCAAATAATAGTTTGTGGCCAGTAATTAAATTCATTTCCAAGCTAGATTGCCTGCCAGGCTGTAAATTCACTGGGGATTTGATATGCAAAGGTATACACTGCGCATAGCCAGGCTTAGGGAAACAGCTGTTTGTTTGTTTTGAGGGCTATTTAATTGTAATTTCTAGAACCACAGAAATTATTTGATTTTCCATAAATATTTTGCTAAAATATATACTTCTCAGAATCACAAGGTGGTTTGCTATTAAGAATCACTACCTTCTAGCTCTGATGGGCAGCGTTTGTGCAGCAACCTACTACGGCTATTTTATCCTCTTAAAGAGAATATTTGAGAAAGTATATATAACCACAGGCCTGCGGAGGATGTTTTAAGCAGCGGGAAATTGTACAAGATCACCAGGGCCAGGACCGACACCCATAGGACGGACCTACGGGTGACCCATAGGTAACCCATCACGCAGGAGCCCAGGGCACAAATTTTACATCAGCGTTTTAAACGGCACAAGATCCCAAAGCAGGTGAGCTGCAGAAATCTCTTGAATCAAATCGCTTACGGGGGGGGAAAAAAAAAAACAACAACCAACCACCCACAAAAACCCCCCAAAAACGCTTACAGCCTCGCCATCCCCACTAAACATGTATTTTAATTATTTCTCAACGTTTCTTGGCCTTCCTTTTTTGCAACTTTCATTACAGCTATCCGAAGGCTGGCAAATAGCAACCCAAACCAGCATGTTCGTGCTTTGCTATGAAAGCCGTTATCAAAGAAAAGCGTTGATCTCCAAGACGCGCTTTAAAACCAGCACTAATCACGCTAAAAAAGGCATCGTAAAATCCCTTAAATAGCATGTTACCAAAGGGAATTAAAAGATTGCAGCCTGGGATTTAAGGAAAGTCTCAGTGACATAATATCCTTTAAACTTGGGGCGATTTGCACTTCACCCTGACTTTACACTTTACCCTGACTTTACACTTCACCCTGACTTTACCCTCTCCGCATCTTCAACAACACGTTTCTGAGGTGTCGTACGCACATAAATACAAACCGAGTGAGCTACAAGGGAATATTTAAATAAATGCAGCTAAACTGATATAAACCCTTCTGAAAACTCTCTTAGGGCTTTCAAATGTGAATTACTTTTTTTTTTTTAAATGTAAACCATGAGAATTAAATATGTATAGGGTTTCAAATTAATACACAAATGCAACTACGGTGGAGATGATAAGAAGCTGCGAAGTCATGCCTAAGCTACTCTGAACAATAACATCTTGCTCGCTGCAATACAGAAATACGGCAAACTAGTGCCCCGAGAGAGAATCGGATCCATTTCAAACCACCCGCTCATTAAATACCAAAAGAAATAAAATACCGTGCTGTTTTATAGCCTTCCTCTTTTTTTAAAGCAGCAGCCCAATTAATTCAAACCCTATTTGCCCTGCTCAGCAGATCATCAAATAAAACACCACCTGACTTAATTAAGCACTGCTGAAATGATATCGCTCATTACGGCGGAGCTGAAAGCCTAAACCTGCCCCAGACACAGCGCTCAACAGAAAGAGCCAGAGCCCGTATCATTTTCAAAAATACCTTAAAAAGACAGATTTTTCCATAACTACGGTGATTGGAACGTCACGTTTTAGACCCATAAAGATTCTGATGCTATCCCAACTCAACGGCCATGAACGAATTAGGTCTCCTGATAAACCTGGGGGAAAAAAAGAAAGAAAAAAAAAAAAGAAAAAAAAGAAAAAAGCACTCTATTGCCTATTATGGCTACACACAGCCGCAACAAAAAAACCAAGAGGTCCTCTGGTCGGGGAGATCTGCTCTAACCTCTTTGTCCCCAGAAGATTTCTGACTTCACGCCGTGTCTTTGGTCCTGAGGTCCAGCCTCCTGACGTTGCAAGCAACACATCGCCCGCTCCCAGCCGTACGTCTCTGGAGCTCCGTGCTGAAATAGAGCACTTAGGTGCCTCTGCTCCCTTAGCAGCGCGTTCCTCCAGAAGCTCGTTAATCAAACGGTTACAAACAGCGTAACTTCAGGCCTACAGTTAATCACGGAAAATTTATATCCATTTACTGTCTGTGCCAACGCTTTCATCTCTTCCAAAACAAGCTCCTTTTCCCCAGCCTCCTCAGCGGCCTTTTCTGCCCTCTTCCAATTCGAGATTTTCTTTGTAAAGCCTGGGTTATCAAATTTTGCGTATTATTCCAGACAAGATGTCAGCAGTGTTGTGTACACCACCGCTGACGTTCACCATCTCTACTGTAAAGGACTGTACTTGATGTTATCACCAAAGTGCCTTTTTATGGCTACACCAACTTTGTGGCCCATCTTTATCGTGCAATCAGCTTTTACATTAAGGTCCTTCTCGCCTTTGACCTGAGACTGTAGCGGAAAATTTTATTAGGCCACAACTGCACGATCTGATACTTCGTACCAGTACGTTTCATCCCTTTTCTATGAGATCTCTTGAGCGCTATTCATTCTTCCCGTGTCCCACCCTTCACAGCCCTGCAGGTGTCATCAGCAAGTTCCTACTTCTGGTGTGAAAAATGAAATTCTTTCAAAAAAACAATCCAACTCTGAGGAAGTCATCAGTCTTCTGGTTCACCCTTTTCTGTCAGATTCCCTTCCAACACAACTCATTGGCATCTCTGCTCCAACCAGGTCCTTACTGCCAAGATGGCAAGCAAGTTCTACCCCGACTCAGCAAAGGTGTTCAAACTAAACGTGAAAGCACAGAGGGTTTGGGGCTTTACCTGTATATACAGACCAAGGCGTTACAGACAGAGCTGGCTGGGAATTTCCCCAGTAAAGAAGTCCCACTTATATTGATTTCTACTCAAACAACATCAAATCTTGCTCATTCCCTTCCGATCTCCTGCGGTCGATGTTCCGCCCAGACGCCTACGGTTCCCTGCCTTGAGGCTACTCTCTTTTGCCCGGCTGGAGCTCCGGGAATTTCGATTTCCAAACCCAGAGGCCGACTCAGCCATGGTTCCTGCTCCCTCTCAGTCACTTATTGCCAGAAGGAACCAAGAGCTTTGAGTTCCCCCATCTAAAGTCTTCTGAAAATTTACTACACAAAACATTGGGATTTCATTTCTGCTTTATATTCTAAAACAAAATGAGATGTGTTCTTTTTTTCTTTTAATATATAATTGCAACAGAACATAAATTCTGATAATTAGCCAGAATGTTAACAGACGTAAAATTACTCATAGGCTACGCTGTGACAGCACAGCACTGAATGCAAGGTAAGTCGCATCTGTGACGGTCTGCAACTTTCTTCTGTCCCTTCTGCACTAAACGTTTAGGATAATAAAAGACATTTCCTCAAAATATTTGTAGCTGGAGGCACCGCCCTAGAAGCTGTGAGAGCTCTGCAGTTTGTCCTGCATAAAAAGTTAACTCTGAAGCCTTGAAAAGGCGACAGAAACCGCACACACATTTTTAATATCGTATCTGCTCATGTCCCTGAAACCCAAGAACTCTTTCATTGCCTGCTGGAAGCTCACGGCTTTCGTGGACATACACGCCAAGAGGGACATGGGCAATTAAGCCCTTACCCCAAAATACGTTTGAAAACCAGTCCCCAACTTAGTATTCTGGGTGGGAAAGCAAGTGCTCGGCATCGTATTAGATCAATCCCTAATTTTAGAGACTGAGCAAAACTTTAAGAAACAAAAGCCATCAACGCTGTTCCTTCTCCTTGACACTTCTCCCTTCTTAATGCGACTATTGCAAAATGGAGAGCACCTACCTCTTGTTTTAAGAGGAAATCTTTAACGTTGCGACGTTGCTAGAGACGCATCCATTATACAAACCGAACGACTTAATACTGCTAATGTATACGTACATCAAGATCCCTACAGAACAATTAAGCATAGCGTCTAAATGTTGCGTCTACGTTTCTTATACTCGGAATGAACGCTGAACGCTTCACCGCCAGCGTGCTTTATATGAATGACAGAAAATTTCACGATCCGTACAAACCCGCGCGCATCGACGCGTGGCATCGACTACGCGGAAATTAGCGGAGATCTCACGTTTACACAAGCCGTCTTTCAAAAGACCGGCGAAGAGGTGAGGGAAAGGAACCTCTTCTTCTAACCCCCGAGGAGCCGCTCATGAACCTTGGGAACCGGTGCCCAATACACCTGCTGTCACGGCAGCTCTCAGGAAGCCCCGGCACAGGGGTAACCACGCCACCGGCACCACGACAAAAGCTTGAGTAACTTCTGTACTAAATACTTGGCTAGCAGCCGAGCCAAGCAAGACAGAGATTTTGGGCATATTCTTTAAAAATGTCAAGAGAAGAGATGAAGGAGGGAATTGCTGACAAAAAGCCCCCTTTTTTTTTTT
>VXBL01009154.1:313441-324647 GCA_013400195.1 Aramus guarauna | reverse complement strand
TTTGGGGGGGGAAGGCAGCGGGAGGAAGGCCATCTAGTCCCACCCCACCCCGCAGCGAGGCCTTCAGCTCGATGGGGTTGCTCAAGAAGGGCTCCAGGGATGGGGGATCTAACCCCCGAGGCGCAGCAGTTGTTCTCTCCCCGCTCGAAACGCGCTCGCAAAGGTGAAAGTGTCGTTGAAAAATGCACGCTGTGCACTTCTTTCCTCTGCCAGAAAGAACGAACATCACCCTCTTGGACTTTCCTGGCCTGGAGCACTTACTGACCAGAGGTTTGCTATTTGCTTTATTTTAACAGAAGAACCAAGAAAGGAAGAGATTTGCGGAGGAAGGAAGTAGTTCTGTCCAGAAAGGGTCGTGCCCTCCTTCCTCCAAAATGACGGAACAGCCCTTGGGAAGGCACCAGCGCTTCTCCCCGCCTGGCTACAGACAGGGAAGGAACATCAGGCGCTTCTCAGCCATCCCACAGCCCTGCGGGGCGAGGTGCTGGTCACAAACGCTCCCCCTCCTCGTCCCGAAACACATACACACGAGCGAGGCATTGAGCCACGACTGTAACGTCTCCGAGATGATTCACCGTCGGTATTAAAACAGACAATGGCAGCATGATTGGCACAGCACAAGGCGATAGTTTGTACTACTAAAATAAATCACCTCCTCTTTCATTTGAAGGAATAATACAGCAACGTTCACATGTAAATGCACGTGAGAATTGCAAATGCATTCTTCTGTTTCTTCTGGTGAATATGTTAAAAAAAGCCCAACAAACAAACAAAAAACCCCACCAAACCAGTTCCACTTCCAACTGAACGCCCAAGTAACTTGCCCTCCTTCTCAAACCGTAGCGAAGGCTGGGAGCAAAAGAAAAAAGTCACTTTAAGCGCTTTGCTGAGCAGAGGAGAGGTTGGAGAAAGTGGAAAGGCCCCAAGGAGGCACGAATGCGCTCTCCCACAATCGCGCCGGCTGCTAACACAACCAACATCTGCGGCACAAAACCAACGTGTAAGAATCTGAAAATCCTTTTTGTCTTTTCTTACTTTAAGAGTGACTTCTCTGTCACTGCTAGCAGTAGTAAATTCTACACTAAAAGAAAAATAACTCATGTAAAAGTAAAGGCAGCTACAAATCCTGAAGAAGGCGGGTGCTATACAACACTGCATCTGTTAAGCCATAATTAGAGCTGCAATCACAGTCACAGCGAGTATTTTGGGGAAGACACACAACAGTCATTTGTTATCAGCGTCAGACATTCATGGAAATCATTTGTGAAACCTGTGAAGATCTGGTTATTCTTTTAATGTACAAAGCAGCCGCCTCTGCGCACAAACACTGGTTTTAAAGAAAGAGGTCATCTCCCCTTTCGCAGTTGAGACAAATTTTGCCCAAATTCATCCCCCTCCCTGGCCCTTTTTTCGTACAAAACTAAGCCTTTTACAGTCCTGGTCTGATACTCGTTTATTCCCACTAAGAAGTGATCCTTGGTTTAAGGCAGATTGTTGAAATACGTAGCAAAGATGTATTGTGTGTTTTCTGCTCACAATAGTGTTTCTTGCAAAATTAAAAAAAAAACCAAACAAACCACACCACTATTTCTGAATGTCAATACAGAGAAAACTTAAATCACACGTGACGGTTCTGAAAACTCGGAAGTGACGGTGCAGTGGTGTAAAGGGGATGAAGAACATGGACGCTCACAGCCAAATCCATCGCTTGTGCCTCTGTCGCTAGAAGAGATGAGACTTGCCACTCCACTTTCAATTCTATATTTATTTCAGTCTTCAAGGGGGAAAAGAATCGGGACACAGGATTGCAGGAGAATCCCAAGGCAGCCAGGAAAAGGACCAGATTTTCCTGAGACACACCTTTATGATGGAAGGCCTGATGCCTTGTGACAGGAAGAAGCGGCTGGGAAGTCACCGTGAGTAGCCAAAGGCCAGCGTAAGGTGCGAGGAAGAAGCGAGAAAGACACAGTTTGAGCATTTTCAATTTCATGATGCAAGTTTTTTAGTTCTTCGTACTCCATCCTCACAGAAGTCCGTGCCGGGGTGAAAATAAAGGGGGAATTAAGCAGTGGTTAGCTAGAATGCAAAGAGTAGGATCCCTCGTGGCAAGAGACCAGCCCATAATTGTCCATCATCAAGCTGCACATTTCTCTCCTGATCTTCTCTTTTTTTTTTTTCCTCCCCCTCCTATCAGTACACAAGAGTTGCATTGCCCCACCGCTCCCTGTCAAATCAAGCGTACGATGCGACAGCACCCACAAACAAAACACTGGAAAAGCCTTTTGTGAGAAGAATCTCACATACTTATCGATGAGAGCTACCAAACCCGCACAAACTCACACGTACAAATTTACTGAAGGACAACAACCACCTCTTTAACCCGAACCGCTCTTAGCTCATGTCCCCGAATCCCGGCCGTTCACCTTTGGGAACACGGTTTTAGATGTAGTCAAAGAAAATAAATGTTCTTGCTCAGTAGCAACACACCAGTACGCTTCATTTCCCACAATCCAGAAATCCAGCACTAAACCAAACCAACCAGGGAATCACGGCTGGTGGGAATTCACAATAGGTTTAATAACTGCATAAACTCAGGTCTAATAACCAGACAAAGCGTCTCAAAAAAAATGCCCCAGCACCCCAGTAAGTCCTAAATATTCAAGACTGCTGAAGGCATTCTTCCTCATTTAAAGCAGTTAGGGGGGAAAAAAAAAAAAGTTATAGCATGGGGATTGCATTTCCTTCACAAAACACAATTTATGAGCTGAAAACACTTGTAGACATAATCAAACCTCTAATAGGGGGAATCGCACAGGAAGTCATTTTTAACTCACTCGAAACAGAGGGCTGCAGTCACACACATCATCGCCCCTAAGCACTTTATAAAAGGGACATCCCATCTCCAGCCTGTATCCCTCAACCCACAGAACCGAGCGCAGGATCAACGGCTGGTCATTTATCACCAGGCGGTTCCCACGAAAAGGGGCTTTAGATGATCAGGCAGATTAGCGTGCGGAAACTTCCCACGGATATATCCTGCCGGTTCGGTTGTTTCGAGGCCTGTATTCATCACACCTAAGCCCAGGTGCTTAGCTCAAGTGCCTTAATCCACCCAACATCTGAACCACATTCCAGTGAACCACCTTTCAGGTTAACAACATACAATTGCCGGCTTAAGTTTACTTTACGGAGCTGAACAGACATTACGCACCAAAAGCATGAAGCAACAACTCTCGGGGTTCTTCAGCAAAGTGCCGGCCAGCCTCTCCGCAAACCTTGCCAGAAGCTTCTTGTAGTACATTTGCAGGAACGGCAGCACTAAGAAATGAATCCGGTTAATGGGATAAGCGCGGTCAGTTGGAAGGGCTTCCTTCCCGACTTGTGCTTGGGTGTTTCCCAGACCGAGGCCCCTCGCCCCCAAACGCATTCGCGTGGGCACGTAAACCAAAGCCCAAGAAGAAGGTCCTCTTCGCGACTGCGGGCAGACGACGCCAGCCTGCACTGAGCTCTGCGGTGCTGCAGTCGGATCACGGCTGCTCTGTCAGCTGTCAGGCTTGTAACTAAGCTCAGGTATGTCTACGCCGTCACTAGCTTCCCTTCTTCTATCACAGAAGTCATGCTTTTTTAGTAGAAAATACTCTTTTTTCTTTTTCCAGACTCATCCCTTATGATACCATTCCTGGTTACTTCCACAATTAAAAAAACATTAATCCTGCAAGGTCAGCTCTATTCCCACGGAATTCAACACCAGCAGATCCGTTACATTTAAGAGGTCTAAAGTCCCACCACTGCAACAAACAACAAAAACTAAAAACTTACACTTCAACTAGGACTTTTTTCTACACATTGACCTCACTGCATATTCTGCACCTGTGCTATCTATACTTTAAAAAAAAAAAAAAAAAAAAATCATTGTAAGTCAGAACACTTCCATGTCCCAGATTTTGGAAACTGAAGACTCAGGAGGACTTATGAATGTGTCCAAATACCTGACGGGAGACGGTGAAGAAGACTGAGACAGGCTCTTCTCAGTGGTGCCCAGTGACAAGAGACCATGGGCACAAACTGAATACAGATTATCTAGATAGACTATGAATTCTTAATCCTTAGAAAGACTCAAAACTTGATCAGACAACGGCGCTGAGCAACCACCTGCCCCAGCTGACCCCTCCCCACCTCAACTGTTCTGTGATGCTACAAATACAAAGCCTTGATTCTGCAGCTGTTTGAAAAGTGCGTTGCTTTTAGTAGTTCTTAACACATTAAAATACTCAGGTGTTCCAGTTGAATAACCGTGAATAATTTGTCTTAAAATGGTGACACCTATATTTTGTCAGTTGCTTCTATATTTAGCATTATAAAAAAAAAAAAATCCCCTCTAAATATCACGTGCAGCGAGTGCTCTGTATCTATTGAGCGCTACGCCACAGATGATCATCTGGGATTTTATCGACTCGCCACTACAGGAGTTTCTGCCGGTTACCTTGAGCTGAACCCTCAGCTTCCATCTGTCCCACCCTGATAAGAAAAGAACAATAGAGGCGGATGACAAAGCCAGCCATGGTTTACCACTGAAATCATTAAACCAAACCGTAGTAGGAAAGAGTTAAAGTAAGCATTTCTTTAATTCTACCAAAAAATCTGAACAAATTATTGTTATGATGATGAAATTAAGTTAAACAACGTATCACGGAAATAAGCATTTTTACACGCTGTTAAATAACTGTTCCCTCCTCAATGAATACAGCACATACAGAATCAGTATCAGAGAAACAAAAAGTGCAAGCACCAAAAAAACACCCCAAACAGACCAAGGAAAATATTTTTACCCTGATCAACCAATAATGAAATTATTTCTTTTTCACTTGGCAGGCACATTACACTGTTTTTTTCCCTGCAGTTTGCTCTGTGTTAAAATGCTGAGTGAAATCCTGGCCCTGATAAAGACAAAGGGAGTTTCATTACTGACTTCATCCAGCGTAGCCAACCATTGCCATTTAAACACCAAAATATCTCCTACTAATACAACGATCATCCTTATGCAAGGAGCAAGCAGGGCTTTTAATATATAAAACTTGACTCAGAGACCACAGAAAATATTTGTTGTTTTGTTTAATGCAAAGTGGATACAACCCAATCTCTTCATTCTGTGTGCTCCTTGGTACAAAAGGATTTATTCCTGACAGAGGAGGTGAAACAACGACAAGATCTAACTGGCCAGTTCATACCAATTTAATTTCATTTTCCACAGCTTATCTTCCAATTCTCAGCATGGACAAGGTACTACAATGGAATACCAATGGTTGAACCACTTGTCAATGCTCACTGCCGACAGATACCGAGCAGATTGACCGTACGGCCACAAACTCTTGGCTACCTGTGTCTGAGTGAGGACACGCAGCAACAGTCCAGGCAAGTAGGACCTGAAGCAGAGGCCTGAGGTGTGGTACAGGTGGGTGGCCAACCTACCAAGAATCCAGACGGCTCCACTAAGGGACCTGAGCAGGACCTATCATTCCAGACGTTTGCTACCTCAAGCAAACTGCTGGAAACAGTCTGACTTTTTTCTTATACCTCGTTGAGAATGGCACCCGGGAAACGGAAGAGATGAACAATCTTTGCTACGAGAAAAGTTGAGGTTCTAGCCCAAAATATAAATAAAAAACAAAAGTGTTAAAAAAAAAAAAAAAAGCAGCATAGTGACCAAAGAGATGCTCAGTGTTTGTTCTACTAATACTGCCTGGAATATCTTAATAAGCACATTCCTCTATCCGTTCCTCCAACCACGTGTCATAGTTTTCCATTAAAAATAACCTATTACGTTGTGTTTAAGAAATATCAGAATGGTACAGAGTTTGCGCCTAAACCATGTGACAGTGATCTTTCTTTACTCTGGATTGACGTTACACAGCTACAACTGACCTGGTAATACATCATCTCAGAATAGTCAGATAGCCAAGAAACAAATACAAAGCCATCTTCTAAGAAATACATCTGATGAGTACTGCCATTCTTTTAATAAATTACATCTGGGGGGAAAAAAAAAAAGCTAATAAAAAGAAATAATAATAATAATAAAAAATCCCAGGTCCATTTTACTCCTAGTTTCCGAGTTCAGCACCGCGGCCGTGGACAGCAGCACCAACCCACCCCCTTGTCCTACCCATGGTGGAGGCACCTTCCAGTCGTTGGCTTCCTTTTCGTGAGCCTCCTAACACCGGCCCAAGATAAACACCTCTCATTGCTCGTTTCCACGCAGTAGATATTTCCGTGGCAAATACGCTTGGGTGACTCATTTCCCCAGGTGAGTATCTGTTGTTGGTAGCAATCTCAAAACAAAGACAGTACCTATCTGCGTGTTCTTGATGTAAAGGAACAATATGTAGTACACTCCCGCCGTCAAATATACCACAGTTGATGATGCACAGTAATACTGAAAATGTGTATTACAGAAAAGGTTCTTCTTTCAAAGGTATTTCCAAATAGTGAAAATTTTACATCAGAGCCTGATAGAGTCAACGACTTGTATATGTGTTTAAAAAAATAATATATACAATTAATTACTTGCCTCCATTCTTTGTTGCTTCTATCATCTAAAAAAAGCGTCATTCCATGGAAGTGGCAAGGAACTAACAATATTTAAGATTTTTCAAACAAGATTCTCAACAGCCTTTAAACACTGATGAAAGTCAAATCAGCAGCGCTATATGCTGGAATAAATCTGAGACCACCTATTCAAATACTCATTAAAAATTAAGTAATGCAGTATGCAAATGTGACAGTGTTTTTTTTTTTCCCTAGAAAGAGTGCATTATTAATGTCAAGCCACCAAACTCACTAGATAAAGTAATTGTTTAAAGACAGAATTAACTTTAAAACAAGTGGTTATTTTTATGGAACACTAAGTTACTTTTATGTTGTCCTTCAGTATTAACACCTCCTGTTTGCTGGGATTATACACTATTTCTAGCACTATCTGCATGACGATCATCAGCCAAGTTTTGCAGAGGTACGACTGTCTGCACGGTTTGAAGTGCTCCACAAAACACGTACGCAGCAAAGATTCACATACAAGCTGGTAGTTGAAACACAGCTTTAAAAAAGGTCATACAGGGGAGAGCAAATTCCTCTCCGCACTTGTAGCGTGCCGTAGATTAAAATCTATAAACCGAATGCGCAGTTTTCTGCCCAGTGGGAGCTGCAACTGGATCGTTTGCATTATCCATCCATCTGGTAGTTACAATTGAGGGTATGTGACCTCACATAACACCTCTGTTTAGAAGACATCAAACTTCAGCAAGAGGAAAGGCTCCCAAGTACCTTACAATTATCATGGGGGTCACGTGCTCCATGGCGATTGCCATAGTAACCAGACATTTACCACGGACACTTGCTAGCTAGAAGCATTCTTCTCCTATGCCTTGAATTTTTATTCTTTGGGTAATTGGTAGTTTATGTTTTCTTTTGGACTAAAGGACTCGAGTTTTTCACTTTCATTTGCAAAAGCAAAGGTTACCCGAAATGAAATCCGAAAGCAGTTAAAATATAAAGGAAAATCAGAATAAATGTTTATGTTATGGGTTCTATAAAATCTAGTACCTCACATCATTTAAAATAAACAAACTGCAAGAGAAGTGTGCCATATTTTCAGCAGAATGTAACGTTTTGGTTTTTTTGTTGTTTTTTTTTTTTTTTTCCAGGTACTCGAATGAGCCTCTAAGGTTGAAATTCTTATAGGTGCAGCCGGCAGTTACGACTGTTACATACAACCTTCTCTCGCTAGGTACTGTGTGCATTTGCTTGTAAAATATCCCGGTCAAACTTCCACCTCTTGGGTTTCGGGGGGGTTTTATACTGACTGTCTCAAGATGACCTTGAAAGGTTCATCTGAAAGAGTTCAGCTATTAAAGATTTTACATCCACATGGATCAAAAAGCACAAAACGGGCAACAGGATCGCCAGCACCGGGGGAGCAGAACCAGGACTGAATCTGGGAACGGCACCGATGGCACGGGAGGAGCAGAGAAATTACACCGTGACGTTGAAAAAGGGGATACGGCCAGAAGAGCCGGTGCTTCCTAAAGCCTAGTGAACTCCAAAACCGGGGAGCAAAAACCATCAAGCTCTACAATCAGCAAAAGTTTTGCAGCGCTTCAGGCAAACTGTGTAGTGGCTCACGTACGGAGCTGGAGGCTGCTGCCGTTATTACTAAGAAGGAGCAGATAGTCGTCTACTGTTCCAGAAGTCAGGAAAAGTTAATGGCAATGGTACCCATGTAACCTTAATACTACCTGTATTCATGCATTAATTAGTCTATAATCATATCATTGTGTATCTTTTATTTCACTAGAACCGCCTGGCTCAGGGCTTAGATGGCTACACTAAGGCATCAAGAAGAGATCCAGAGTGAGGGCATCTCTTATCTGATTTGCAGATATTTTGAGAGAAATCGGAAGACGTATGTGGTCCAGGGCACCGCAGGACTAGGAAGAGGATGGTGGCTCCCCAACTAGGACAACCGAACCTCTCACCGGATCACAGGATTCATGCTCCTGCTTCCGTCCCTTCAATTGTACATAATGCAAGACAAGTGCTTAAAAACAAGCTGTTGACAGGAAAGGTTCTTATTTTCTGGATGCTTATCAGAGATCTTGTGATCTTTTCTTCAAAGGGTTAAAAACTCTCAGGCATAATCAAAGTCAAGAGGACAGTTTATAACTGGGATCAGGGAGATGGAATACACTGAGAAACCCAAGTCCTCGGTTTCCTGAGCTAAGGCTCCAAACAGCCAAAACTTTTCAACATTATTTCTCTCTCTCTCTTTCAGCATCCCATCTATTGAACAGGAATAATTGTGTCTCTTCACTTAACAGAAATGTAATGATAACTAATTAATTTATTTTCAGCTCTCTGGATATTACTTTGATGAGCACCACACATGAACCCCCAAGGGAATAATAATTCTGTCTTCAAAGGGGGGGGAGGGTGTTGAACAACACGTTGTAAATAAGGCCTAGGGCCGCACATCGAACAGCGAGAAGGAAACAAGCTATTGAGTGGCTGTTCATTAAACACGTATCGTCTATTTTGTGCGCTGAATACGGCAGGAGTTGGTGGAAAAAGTTTTACGGGCATGTGTGATTGAAGACTGTATCATGAGGCATGCACGTGACCGGGCCAAACAAAGGTTGCAAGAGCATCTTCCAACTCTGCACACTCAGTTAACTCCTTTCAGGGTAGTTTTTAAGTTTATATAAAAAAAAAAATGAGTAAGGACTCAAAGATAATACAGGATCAGAGAGTGAGACATTCCAATTTGACAGTCACTGCCATTTTCAGTGATCTCCTATCTTAGGTACATAGCTTTTACTTGATGATATCAAATCCATCATCAGAAACTTGTTAGAAACACAAAAGGGCCAGCAAGAATTATTTCAGAAGGAAAAGAAAAGGCTGACTAACTGAAAAGACGTATTCCACAGGCAAGACGAGGAAACACGAGCTCTTCTGACTTAATCCCGACACTGACGGCAGCTCCTTTGGCTTTTATTAACCATTACTAGAGCAAACCCCCGACGCCCTACGAGCTCACCAACCCGCTCCGACGCTACCGCATCCAACCGCTCAACTCCCTACGCCAACCCCGCGAAACGCCGCGCCGCCAGCAGGGACGTAACTGAACACATCCTATTACAAACTGATTTTTGGGACCTGGAGAGAGAATTATTAGCGCAGGACGTACCGGCACTTTTAGCAAAGGAAAGGATTCAGACGCGCGCGGCAGCCGCTCGCAGTGCTGGGCTCTGCACGGCAGCGGAGACCTTCTGCTAAGTCACTTGGTCTTTTATAAGATTTTATCGCGGCAGGAAGAAATCCTGATGCTTTCTTAACCAACGAAGTCGCTGCATCACAAAATACCAAGGCCCTGAACGATGGCTTTCTCCTAAAACCCTTCCCGTTCCCGGCCTGCCTGTACTGGCATCTTCCCGCCCTCCGTTTTTCTTTGCCTGCCACAACGTTCCATTTTGAAGCGTTTTAGTCAAATATCTGGGACAGTTTCTTGCCTTGAGTGAAAAAACACTGCCTCTAACTTTCAGAGAAAAACTGCATGTCTATATATTTAGCAACAAAAACTGGAGTAACATTTAACAAAGAATTTATTCTTCCCCTTACTGTAAAATAACATTTCGGCACATCACTCTGCCATTCTTCTGCTCAAAATCCATCTTGTTAGAAAATATTCTCTTTGGAACTGTACCGATATGTACTCAGTGAAATACACATTTTATTTTTTTTTTAAATTAAAGGTACTTCCTTTTTTCACCCACAGGTATAGCATTTTGTTAAAAAAAAAAAAAAATTTAAAAAAATACCCAACTGGCACAATATTAGAAAAAATAGCACAGAAGAAATTGAGTTTCAGGTGGCCCTTGTACAGCTCTGTCCTCAGCAGAGCACAACCTTCAGTCAAATTTCAATTCAGTGAAGCATCTAATCCCATCAAAGTGCTTTTCTGTACCGTGATGATCTTAAAAATGCATGCTGGAGTGGGGTAATTATAAAATAACCTTTTACAACAGTCTGCAAGCTTACTTATCCCGCAAATTAAAGCGTAAAACAATGAAAAAAACATATCTATGTAGGGTTTTTTTTTTACCTCATTTAATCAGCTTTAAACAATACATCTTTTTGGGTCAACAGTCTCAAATAAGCAAGAAACGACTGCTGTTCATTCCTAGAGACGAGGGACACTGACTAAACCGATCTTTCCTTATTTTATAATCTTGCTGTTTCTTTCCAAAAACCACAGTCACGGGCTTTCTGAGTTGCTCTGGATAGGCAGGACTCACTCACGATATGTAACAACTTCCAAGTAAATAAGATCTAAAAATCAAATCGATGACGACTTTTAAGCATAAACATCAGTTTTAACATCAGAACGTACTTCCCCTACAGAGTTCGATTTTTGAAACACACTGGAAGAGACCATCTTTTCTTTTCTTTTAAAAAATAAAATAAAATAAAAAAAACCTGATTTTTGAAACACACTGGAAGCTGCCACTTCCTCTAAAGAAATTGCTGCAGGTAGCAGCCCCGCTCTCTCGGATTCACCTTAAGGCGATGGCACTTCTCGTACAACGTGGCAATTAACACTCCCACGGTGAGTAACAGGATGAATCATTCTAGCAATAGCCAAAAAAAAAAA
>VXBL01009154.1:228822-313427 GCA_013400195.1 Aramus guarauna | reverse complement strand
TAAATCATTTTTAAAAAAAAAAAAAAAAAAAAAAAAAAAAGAAAAAAAAATATATATTAAAAGAAAAAATCATCCAAGGACAATGGCTACACTGTATATTCTTCTGCCTTACATATGCTGTACCGTGAACGGCCCAAATACATTTGATCTTAGAATAATTTGTCTGTTTATAAGCCGAAGCATATAAAGAAATGAATGCATTTATTTTTAAGGAAACCTGGCAGCGAAGAGCAAGGACAGTCTCCGGAGCGCTGGTTAGCCCGGAGCCAAGCCCGCGGGGTGATGTGGGACCCCGACAGCCGGTTTTGGGGATGCTCCGGTGTCCGGAGCGGCCGCTCTGAGCAACTGGAGATGATTTTCACGTCATCTGCCTCAATAAACGCTCTCCCCAAAAGCCGTGTCTGCGTAATAGCTGCCCACACAGACGCTCGAGACAGAGGTATCGCGGCAAGCCTAACTCTACCTGATTATTTTGGCAGTCGGGAGAAATCTCTTCCCCATCGTGTAAAATAGGGACGGGGGCCAGGGGGAGGATAGACGCCTCTGCTGCGCACCAGGAGCTCAGTTTAAACAGCAATAATCAAATAAATACAAATACAGTGCTGGAGAAATGTTAATCTGACAAAGCTCTGGAAGACAAAGGTCGTCTTGCAGATGTGAACAAGATGCAGGATAAATTTGCCCCTAAAGAAAATCCAAAATCTTCACGGTCTGAGACACCTGCTGTCGGAAACGGAGGAGGAGAGCCGAGCGGATTCTCAGACAGGAGGCTTGAAAAGCTTCACAGAAATTACCGGCTGCCCAACAGAAAACCTTTCACTCCACAGCAGCGGCAACACAACAGACTCGGGGGACAGAACGCTATCAGAGTATTCTTCCAAACCAAACTTGGGTTTGCTGTTCAAACCCGTCCTTGAGCCCACCCTTCATCTGAAGGGTCCGCTTCCCCGTAGAAGCAGGAGCTAAACTTCTGCTCAAGTCAAATACAGCTCTGGAGCAGGGAAGGCGACCTCTTTCCCCTGGTTTTGTGCATCCTATTCCAAATTTCTTCTCTCCCTCCAAAACTATTTGCTAAACTCAATGCATTTATGAATAGCTTTCCGGTTTAAAAAAAATAAATACACCCACCATTTTGGGTAATACGCACTATTTACCAAAATTATTTTGGTAAACGGTCCATATTTCGGTCAATTAAAGGAACCCAAAGCATTGGTATCTTGCGAAGCACTAGCTACTTTTCTTTAAACGTGAAACTATTTTGCTGCAATTCTGGTGGTATTTGACAGCGGAGTTATGACACGGTAACAAGTCCAACTTGGAAAGTCACCGAAAGCGGAGCGTGGGAGGGACCAAGGCCACCCAAAACGCCTTACGGCACAGACTTGACCTTGAGACGAGAGCGTGGAAGATACTGGTTGTCAGTCACACCAAGAAATCTTCCAAAACAGACAGAAGAGAGGCAGAAAATCAGAAAGCCGTTGAACCCAAAGACAGTCCTACCCTCACACCTCGTTGATAAAACTCAACGAAGTTAATGAAATAAATGAGTTGAACCGAATCTTCGGGTGAATCAAAGGAAATTCTGCAGAAAGACATTTGGCCTGTCAACTAGGGGTTATAAATACACCGCTTGCTTGGGATCAGCAAACACACGCAACGAGGTGAGAAAAAGCCTGAAATATTTGAACACAACTAAAGGAGGGAAAAACAGGTAGCAAATAAATCTGGATTATAAAACAAAGGAGTAACTTCCACAGAAATAAGCCACACACATTCAGTATACGTTTTGTTGCATTTTTACAACAGGGATTTATTAATAAGGGTTTCTTTTCCTTCTGCAGCTACGTCAGGATTCTTACTGAGAACAGAAGGAACGTGAAATGTCTTTCGCATTGCTTTCTCGGAAATCCAGCTACAAGAGCAAAGATGATTTTGAAACCCAATCCGATTTGAACATCAGAGCGCAAATAACGGTTACGAAAATGGTTTTACCTTTACCCCTAATTGCAAATTTTCATTTTGGAAACACGCAAAACTTCCACGTGCAGAATAATCAGAAAAGACAATCAAAACATTTTCTGTAAAATAAACGGATGCCTTACCCTGCAAAGACATAAAAATATTTCCTGGTGCCATTACAAATACTCATAAAATTTGGAATGTGAGACACCAGCTGGGAACAGTTAGCTACAGGAGAGGCAGTCTGGTTTGTAGTTATTTTGCAAATCAATGCACAGAGTGGCAACCGTAGGTTGTCATTTCCCCTGTGATAAGCCTTTCATAGAAAGAAAACTCAGCAGTATTTCTTTTTGCCGTGCTTTGGAACCTACTATGAATTTCCTAACTTCGTATTCAAAGGGTCTGAAACACTCTTTGAAGCACAACAGCCAACACAAGATGGAAACCACCGTAGAACGGATGAAAAGGATCCTCAATCACGTGGCAGCATGGAAAAAAGGAGGAAAAAAAAAGAAAAAGCACACAGGTAGCACCAGCTTCGTCCCACAGTTGCGATGCTCACGCCAGACATCTTTTTACTGACCGGCTGATTCGGGTTTCTCGGTTCCTTTTCCAGTAGGAAGTCAGAACCAGGTTCTGCGCGGGATGAATTTCTTACTGCGACAGCTGTGCATCTGAGTTTTTCGCTCTTTGTTTCAACAAACGCATTCTTGCTTTTTACTGCGTGGGATGAGAATCAAAGTCTGGTACAAGAGAACGACTTTTATTTCCACGCGAGCACCTACGCAGCTAATAAACCTGAGCAGTTGTCAGATGAGGTATTCCCTTCCTAACGGGGCAGAGAAACGTTACTGAGACGCCAATACCCGCGACGGTCTTCAGATTCTAAAGGCAGAGGTAGGGAATTTTATCTGAAATACGAAGAAGAGAAATTAAAGAGGTCCATGCCAAGCACACCCGTTCTGTTTCAGCAGAAAAGCTCGCATTGCTTTTTCACTCGATAAGGCAGGTTTATTTCTTCCCTGCAGCATCTATAACATTCGGTGTTTTGATAACATTTGAGAACCGCAGAGAGTAAATTTTGTAACTCTGCTACCTGAATGAAACAAAGGCTATGGCGAGAGAAAGTGAAAAGCAAGCGGTAAGCCAGATTTCTCAGTATAGAATGCAACACATTTCCTTTTTAAAACAGAAAACCAGCTTGGGTTTTAACCCATAGCGCTGCATTACTCCAGGTGTACATTAACATCGACAGGCAAAAAACCCAGTCATCTCACCTGGGGCTTATAATATAGGAGCACAAGTGCTCACTGCAGAAAGCATATTTTTAAATATAAAGTTCATTTCGGGGTGTAACACCACAAAATATTGCCTTGCTGAAGGAATTTTTTTTTTTTTTTAAGCAATCCCTATGGTTGAAGGTATCTTAGATGAAGAAGGCCCCTGCAATCTTCACAATATGATTTCATAACTTGTACGATCTCAGCAAAGCCAAGGGCTAGTGTCCAGAAAAGGAAAATTAACCTGCAAGAAGAACACCTTAAGGCGAAGGATTCTTACATACAGATAAAAATATTACCATTACATATTTCTGCCTCATCTGTTCACTTAAGCATCGTAATACGCCGTAGTTTAAGCAAATCAAAGACAGAGATGGCTGATATCATTGGAGGCTGGGAACAAATTCACCCAGAAATCGTTTAAGCCAGCTCTCCCGCATCCAGCTCTACGTTGAACCAGGACTTCTTCGCCCAAGAGGTGCTTTTTGGCGGTGGTCTCTCCGATCGATAGCGCGCTTCGGAATACAAACCGGCCATGTCTCCCCGCCCGCAGCTCCAAAGGTCACGCCGATCATAAGATCGACGCTTTAGGCTGAATAAATCCAGGGATTTTGAAATGCAGCAGAGGTAAGCGCTCCTGAAGGAAAGTCTGCTTTCAGCAGGCGTCGATCCGCAGAGGGGAAAACCCGAGGTCCGCGGAGGCTAGGCATGCCTGCGGTTCACGCTGATCCGCGGGGACCGAGACGGGCAACTCTAGAAGCGGTGGCGTTCCCCACCACGTTTTCCTGAGCCCCGCGGATCTGGAAAAGGCGGGCTCCAGAAAAGAGCGGGCAGCTGAAGTCCAACGACTTGATGCAGCAGAAATGGGCCACCGAGGCAGCTCGAGGGGCTTCCGCGGGGAGACCCGAGCCAGCACAATCCTCCCTCCAGAAGACAGAAAACCGTCTTGATGTTTCTTTGCCGCAATCAGAGTACCCTGTTGTCTGCTGCAATTCCTCCCTAGGTTTGTCATCTAAAGCGTCCGCACTTTTGCCCAACTCCTCCCGTCCTACGCACAATTTCTTCTGTCCTATTCCTCCCGCCCCCCGCTATAATCTCTTCCCTTCCTTCCGCCTTCTGCTTCCCCTTCGCAATTTCCCTTTCAGCTAAATCCAACCCAAATACACATCTATGTTGAATAACAACCCGCTGGGAGTGTTTGCCAACCCTCCCGCGGCTCGTTTGTTCTAGGCCTTCTGCTGCCCTGCCTCTGAATCACCCCTTGAGGCTGCACACTCCTCAGCGAAAGGACCGCCTGTTGTTCCACGTCCGCGCGGTGCCTGGCACGTACAGCCCCATTCTTAATTATTACAATAAACTCCATTAACGCTTTCGGTTTTCTCGCTTCTGGATTGCTGGATGCTTGCTTTGCATGCCTTTACTTCTCTAATAAATCCTGAGGGTAAAAAAAAAAAATCACAACCGCCTTTGAATATCCGTCGAGCAGCGCGTGATACAGCAGGGCTTTGCGTTTGACGTAGAAACTCTGTGGAAAATCGTCGCTGCAGATCAGCTACTACCTAACGTTACCCTGCGACTTCTGGCAGCTGAAAGTGTACCCGCTCTGAAATATACCCTTTACACTAGAAAAACTTCCCGTGATTTTGGTTTGGGATTTTTTTTTTTTTTTAAATAAACTGTTTGCACAAGTTTAATTACAACCAATGCTGCCGGCAGCGACCGAAACACATCCCGCACGCTCTCCCCGCTCCGAGCATCGTCTACGATGCCGACACTCGCGCGCTCTCCCATCAGGGCCCTCGACGCACCCTCTTTTCTTAGGGGATCCGTACAATTCCCGGCAACCTCCGCAGCAATTCCCCCCGCAGCTGGGGGGGAAAACCCAACCCTTACCGCAGGAGCGAGAGCGGCCGCAATCCAAACCCTGGCTGAAGGGCGGCGGTAGGAGGAAAGAATGGCGCGTTCCCCGGACACGGCAGGACGCTCCGAGGTCTGCCTTCACCAACAAAAGCTGCTTTTTATTAAAGGGTGGGGAGAAAAAAAACAATTTAAAAAAATCCCCTTTTATTCTCTGGCCTTTGAAGGGCTTACATCATTGCTTCTTTGATGTCAGGATTTTAGGGAAAACAAGCTTTCTACTGGGCTGGTCAAATGACTGGTCACTAAGAATTCCCGGGAGCGTTTAATCTATGCTTTTTTTTATTAATTGATGGTTAGGGTACCTTCTAATAATGACTCATCTAACGAGGAAAGAAAAACACAGCAGAAACCCTCTCTGCTCCTGCAATATTAATGTTACAATGAACCCGGGCATCTCTCCACCAAAGACGACACCGTACCTTCCCCCCCCCAATTAGACCCAGGGCTTCCAAGGGAAAACTATCATGAGCTTTATATATTGCAGAGAAAAATATTTTAACATTGCCATTTCATCGTATACATAAAAATAAAATTTTATCATCAAGCTTGTGTCCAACGGGTGCCTCGAATGTGAAGACAGGAATAATGTGTGAATAGGAGCAGAGGTGCATAGGCAGAATTAATTAGGGAAAATAGTCATACCAGCCCGGTCTTTCCTCCCTCCCCCATAATTAAATAACATAAATTATATATTTTTCCCAAAGATATCTCCATAGATATCCCCGCGATGCTTTTTTCTTTGACTTCACACGGATGCACATCAGCTTTGAGAAAGCCACATAACCCGTAGAGCCTTAAGAACACGTGCACACATTGAAACCTTCGGCAGGCAGACTTGGAGGGAAGCTCCAAATTAAGGAAAATATTTGGGTTTTGTTATGAACAAATAAGTTGTGCTCGTGATTTTTTTCAACTGATTTTTTTTCCTTCCGGGGGTTAAATTCACCGTCCTGGTTAACTAACGGAGCGGGGCACGTAACAGAGAGAAGAAACGAGGACAGGAATTCAGCCGGCAGTGGATAAGCGTAAAGGATTGCTCCAAATTGTAGAAGCTGGAAGCGAATTCTGAAAAATTCCAAGCCAGGTGAATGTGTTTGGGACAGTTTTGGGAACAACCCGAGCACAGGAGACACCGCAATGGAAGAGATCAAGGGAAAAGAACAGAAATTCTCTTTGTTGGCCTTTTCTGATAGTATACTCACTTCTCTACCTGGTCATGAAACACGGCTAAAGCAATTCTTTTGAATCGTTTTTTGTAATTTTTTATAAGTATTAAGTAAGCAGTTGGTTGTGTCTATATAAGAAAGATACCCAAGGACAGAAATGGGAAAAAAAAACCCTGAAGACACACAAAATCTCCTTACAAATAATGCACAGCGGTCTTTCAGAGACGATATATTTTATTATAATACTTCCTAGGTCATTTCTGTCTTAAATTGCCAGAGTGATAAACTACACGTGTCAATCAAAAAATACCGCCCCAGTAAAGGAAAGCTGCTCTTTTTCCTGAAACACAGGATGCTTGAACCAAGCTGAACCTACCCAACAGAACTAAGCCAAGGCACAAGACATTACTTCACCCGTCAACAAGCTCAGAAAATCCTCTCGTACTAAAAGCTATTTTTTATACCTCAAACAACACAGAACCGTTAGAGAACCAGCAAAGCCAGTTTTAAGTTTCAGGCTAAATCCTGTGCTTCTAGTTATGGTTTGAGATATTGAAACCTAGTAGGGATTTATGATACTCTCTCATCAATCCTGGACAACTGTTTTCATCTGTCACCCCGTACATAAGCTAATTTCTCAAACGGCTTTGCTACCGTGAGCAATTAGCCTAGAGTTAATCTGTCTCTTGACCTGTACGGTCATTGAAACCGCCTGCAAGCAATTCCTTACCAACGGCTGCGACGGGCTCAACTGCCATTTGCTATAAAGCTATTACCCGCCATAAATCCTGCACCACGTCTTCACGCTAAACAAGTCGCAGTTCTTCGTGGTTGACTCGAGACGACAGACTGACTTGCAGCAAAAATAGAGAGCCGGCACGGAAAGGCATCACCACAACCTTAGGTGCAGTTCAGTTGCTCACGGTTTTCTGCTGTTGAGGTCCGAACGTGGCCATCCTACAGACCTGACCGACCCCATCAGACCAATCTGTATTTGTTGGCAAAGCGGCTACTTCCCGTGGGTAAAAATAGTAAAGAAAAAATCAGCCTTCAAAAAGGACAAGTCAGAGATGTACCTGCATCCTCTGTTTTGAGGATACGCACCAATAAACAGGAGAAACTGGAGGAGTTGGAGAGGAGACTTGCACTCAAGATTTCCATCAGCCCATTCCTAATCTACAATTTGAAAAGGGTATTTCTAGAAAAAAAAAAATTTACTTGGAAAAAGAAAATTTCTGCTAGGTGCGAGGCAGGAATAAAGACGCCTTTATATGCAGGTGTGGCTGAAGAGTTCGCTCAGTCATCGCTTTGAGGTTTTCTGATTAAAAGGTGTTCTGTTTTCTGGGCTGGGTTTTGCTGAAAGAAAAACTGCTTGGGAATTGTTGGTGAGTGAATTTAAACATTCATAGTATTCAGATAGCATACCATCAGCAAAGAACATGCTACGTTTTAACAGCTTGAAAAATTATATTGTGTATATATACAACATGTATAACGTGTATATACTTATAATATCTACGCTAAGTTGCTATTAGGAATCCAAATCAGAATCAAGCTAGCATTTTTTCATCAAAATAAAACAGGTCGGTTCCTTTCCTTACTTTGTTTTGTTAATTTTTTGAAAGCAATTATGTGCCAATTCATAACAACAACAGATACTACGTTAGAATTTCTCAAGTAATGCAAATTTTAAGTTTTAACCCAGCTGAGAGTGGGTTTGTTTTTTTTTCCAAAGCAAGGACGGTCTCTAACGCTGATCAGGGCAGGGGTGCTGCTAGAAGCTAAGAACAGGCTTTGGTCTATGCATGGGTAGAGGAGCATTAAAGCTCCTCACAAACGAATGTGGATATTTTAAAATAAGATCTCCTGCTACCCACGTGATGTATATCACAAGCCAAATCAACTTCCGTGGATGGACCTGACCTGAAAAAAAAACTTTTCCATTTCCGCGCGTCCACTCATCCCCCAGACGGAAGCTGTCTGAGGATCACTTGCACGTCAACACGTCTATGAGAGCTGCAGAAGCGTCAGTAAGTTTGCGGTCGCTGGGATAAAGCAGAAGAGCGCATTGATCGCAGCACGTGAAATGCTTCCCCCGTCGTGTACTCGTGTAATCGGAAGGACGCTCACGAGTAAATACCAGCTATCGCTAACTTTCTAGGGTAAAGCAGAACATCCCGAAAAAAGCAAGCCAACCTTTGGCAGACCCAGCATTAAACATTCTTAAATCTATTTTGTCTGTGAAGTTAAATGGCATTACAAACAGTTAACAGAGGTGAGCAGTAACATTCCAGTAGAAATAGCAGGGCTTATCGTTTGTGTGCTTATTTTCGTTAAATAATCCCCACCAGTGATGGCAATCCCAATCGCTACATTATCCTAATAAAGGAGGCCGAACGTAAAACGGACCTGAAGGAATTTGGACGAGCCTTGGTCCAAAACCCAAAGAGTTTTACTCCATCTCATCACCTAGAACGACAGAGGTAAACATCAAGGCGAGGAACGCCACAGACGCAGTCTGATGATTCATGTGGTTATCTCTGCTAACGTCCTTCTCTGACCTGGCCCCCAAAGCTCCCCCCGACGCGACGCAGATGCTCTCCTTCCCCTCCGTACCAGATTATTTTGCAAACGGAGAACACGGATCCTTAAGGATTTAACAGAAGATTTGCTTTGGATCAGAAAATTTAGATTCACTTTCCGACGCGACACAGGTAGACAACGCTACTTATGAATTCAGATTGATTGCAGTGAAAGTTTTTCATCCTGGCAACACCGTTGCCATAGCGATGCCGGCTGATCCGATATTCTTAGCAACCGCTCCTACCTCTCCATCCCCAGCGCTCCCTGGGTTCCTCCAAAGCTAAGCTGCATAACCTCATTTCCAAAACCCCAGCGAGCACCGGCAGAACGGTGAGAGGAGCGTGAGCTCATGAACCGAAGCGCCTTCACCGCAAATACCACACGCGCCATCCGATGCGCCGGTACAAAGTGCGTTTGGCAAAACGGGGAGGACGTGGAAAGACAGCTTGGCTTCTGAGCACTGCCCGGGAAAAGCTAAGTTTGCATTTCACTTCTCCGGAAATACCTCGGTGAGCTCGGATCCTAAATGTCATGGTGACTTCAAAGAGACGTGCTTTACGTGGAACTCAAAATTCTTACACGGATTATGTGAACGTTGTGAATTACACTGTGTATTATCCTCACGCAAAACTGCAGAGTGAATTTACTGCCAATCAAACAGGTTGGTTCATTGCAGGGAGCGGGGTGGACGGACGTGACACGTTTGTTATTTTTAGTAGGGTCAGTTATTACTGCTAACCTGAAATTCAATTCCAGCTTTATATTGATATAACACAAACTCTTCTTAACTTTTGCTTTGATGTTATTTCTCCTACAGTTCTGCAATATCTCACGAAGGGCTGGAGAGCCTTCCAGCGCTTACGGTTAATGCTCTAAATTGCAATACTTTGGTGAGCAGCGGGACAATCCTTAGATTGGGCTCGCTGACCCCGTAGGACTTGCTGGGAAGCGCTGCACAGGACAGCGAGACCCCCAGAGGAAGCACAGCGTTGTCCTTTTCAATAAGCCCCACACTGGGCGTATAAAGTAATTAACTAACCAAGGGGAACGAGCAGGACCTTTGCTGCTAGGACTTCCCTGGCCCTGGCTGATGGCCTCAAAGGAAGGGAAAGAAAAGTCATGCCAGACCTATTCAGCTAGCGTTTTCAAGTCCTCAGGACACAAACAAAAGAGCAGTGAGGGTCTGTGAGGTTCAAAGACCATAAAAATCCACCTTATTATTTCCGCACGTACTTAGTTCACTATCATTCCTCCCTGCTAAAGCAGCATTACGTAAAGTCCCCCTGAAGTTGCATCACTGAAACCAGAAGATGATACAGGCAAGGCGTCACCTGGGGTTTTGCACCATACAGCAGCGAAGCAGTTAACTATTAACACTTTTAACAATTGTGTGTCTCGCACAGAACCGTGCACACCGTATTAACAAGCATGCTTCTAAGCCAGCTGAAGATAAATCAGGAACTGGCAATCCCACACCACCTATGTCACTCCAGCTACACGTACCGCGTTTGGCAACCGCCTTCAATTCCCGTCGGAGGCCGCACGCTTCCACTGCTACTTACGGCTGGGCTTCCCTCCACCACTCGCTCGGCGCAACGGCGACAAAAAACAGGAGCACCCAAAATAAAATGTGAGGTTTCCTGCTGGTTCGGTTTACGACCGCGTGATTCACATCTCTCCACCCAGGTGAAGCTTTATGGACTTCATCTGGGCATAAAAATGGGAATAGCAGAGAACAGTACTCAGAGGTGGAGGGGGAAGTGAAACGGATGGAGCGGCTACTACTTCAAACCAGATCTGGACCTGCTACCCACCACCAAACCTGGCCGTGCTACCACCAGAAGCACTCGATAGCGCCAAGAGCAGTGATTTGGACATGACTACAGGAATGACGGCTGCACCACAAAGCCTGATGGACCAACTGCTGTTCTGGATCAGTACTCACTAAATATATCACTTCCAAGACCTGTAAAGAAAAAACCTGCATCTGCTCAAAAGAAATAATACATTACTAAGCACAAACCACGTGACAGGAGACCTTCAAGGAGGTTTCTTCAAAGATAAAGTTGGCAAGATGCAAGCAAACAGAAAATACTGCCTAACCACACATTCGGAAATAAAAGAATCAAACTCCAAAGTATGATTTAGACTGGCTTCTTAGCTCTATTTCCAGAAGCCAAAGAACATCAATTTTCAAGAAAGCATGTTCTCGGTATCACCTTAAAGTCCCTCCTATTGCTATAGCAATTGCAAGCTTCAGCTAAGGTCAGGGTCCAAAACGCATTCACGCTGCAAAAAAGCGGAATCAAAGACTGTCACTAAATGAGGTACTTCAGCGTTTCTAGACAAGAAAGCTCCTGAGAAGTTTCTGGCTCCTTTCCTAAACAGAAATGAATGTTCCCGGTTGTAATAATAAGCACCCCTAGTTTGACACCACGGAATTTGCAAGAAACGCAGCGGGAGAACAGCAGCAGCTTGGCTAACAGCCCCATACCCACACGTACCAGAGGAAACTTTCATCAGCTTTCCAGAATCACGCTAGCCTGACCTCAATATACATGAAGAAAAATCGAGATCAGGCCTGACTTTTCAGTTTTGCTACTTTTTATCAAGTGCAAAATAAGCAGAATGCTGCCAGATGCTTAGCTAATACGCAGACGATTTGATAGATATCGGCTAGTGCTTCGCTTCTTCATTTCCTGCGTGTTCCTCTTCAGAGGGATCCTGGGAAGATCCAAGACCCGGCGTTGCAAAGCACCCAACTATATTGTATTTACACGGACAGGTTTTGTGGTTTCTTTCAAGTGTGCTAAATATAGCTGATAATTTCTCTTTCCAGCCTAGGAAAATCACAGCTGACACAGATTTCTTCTCAGCGGGTACCTGCAAGCCCTGGTTGCAGATCTCCTCCCACAGCGAAGAACAAGCAGCACAGTCCTCTGGTTGCAAGTGCTCTGACCATACACACTGGACTACTACCAGTAGTAGTGCTTTTCTGTTCCAAAATTAAATGCAGATAACAAAAGGGAAATGCTGGAAATATCAGTGCTTCGGGTCAGTTATTAATTTATTTGGTTTGCAATTTAATTCAGAAATTTAAAAAAAGAGATTCCGCATAGCATATCAGATTAATCATCGGGCTTAATAAATTCTCGGTCTAGAATCAAAGCAAAGTCTGCATATGTTGCCGTGTCCAATTTATACACACAAAGCCACCTTTTTTTTTTCTTTTTTTTTTTTAAGACCAAAGAAATGCCAGCTGACAACCTTTCACAGTCATGTCACTTTGATGGTGCTGAGCCAGAGCCAGCGCGTTAGGAACCCTTACATAATTTATGGAGGTCATTTTCATTTTGAATAGGTGAAAAGAGATATTTTAAAGATTCCATATTAAACTGGAAAATTTTCCCTTTTTGCCCTTTGTAAGTGTTTTTAATAAATACAAAGAAAGCCGAAGATGCCACCATCTACCCAATAAAATTTATCCTCTTTACTTTCAATAATCTCCTTCTAAAGCTGTTTTTCAAGGTGAGAAAACGTTCAAAGCTCTCCGTCAGCAGCGAACGCGGCATTAAACAAACTTACTTACACCACGCCGCAAGAAGCCAGCGCTAAAAGAACATTGCGCTTGCCAATCGACAAGCTCACACAGCAGGAAAGCTACAATTACGGTTTAAATCCGCCCTTTTGTGTCTATCGATATTGAGCACCACAGCATATTTTTTAGTAAGATCCCGTAGTAACTAGGGGATGCCTCACCCCATCTCCATTTCTTCACTCCTTTTTGGGCCCCATTCTTTCCCTTTCTCTTAGTGCAGCATCAGAGCTGCTGATCCTCCTTTCCCGGTCCATGCGTACCCGCTCCCTGCCCGTGCAACCTGCCATCTCCCGAGGGCTTTTCCTTTCCACGGCCCCCTCCATCCCCCTGTAGATGGTTGGGAAGGTGACCTCCAGCCTCCACGACTCCTCTGCCTCAGCAGGTCGCCGCAGTTAGCGGAACGAGGAAGGCAGCAGAAGGTAGCCCCTCGCTCCCGACAATATTTCCATCTAATAACGTACGAGGGCTTATTCTCAAGAGAAACGCTCGCAGAGACGTCACGCACAAAGCTCCTGAGAATTCCCTCCAGCGAATGTGGAGCTCGTTAGTACGGCTCCTAGGGCTATTTGCACACAAGCAGCTGGAAAGCAATCCTTCCAGGAAGGACTGCCATGGATTCCGCAAATCGTGAGCACCGCAGCGGGAAATTTCTCTCTTTTGCATCCGTCACAACCGACACGCGGCTTGCGTACAGCGACTTCCAAACATCTGCAGATAGCTGAATTGCAAGAGGTCAGCGGAAATAAACTGTGACGAAAATAAAGGTGTTAAAGCGATGCAAATTGTACGCAGCGTTAAACGTAACTGAACCACGACAACCGTTTCGGGGACAGAAACTCCAGCCTTGTTCCGCTGGTATAACACTGACGTAACTGAAACTCCAACTGGATCCTCGATTCATTAAAACTTATCATTCCAGCTGATCAGATAAAGGAAAATTCAACCTCTGCCCTAAGAAAAAGCCAAGGGAATTTGGTCCCAAGTCAAAGGAACCACAGAGTGGTAGAATAAGCCAGGTGGGAAGGGATTTGTGGAGCTCATCTCACCCCCACTCAAAACAGGTCCCAGTCTGACCAGGCTGCACGGGGCGGTACCCGCTCAAATACCCAACGTCTCCAAGGACGGCGATGCCGCAGCCTCTCCGAGCAGGCTGCTCTTGGCAGGGCCCAAGTGCCACAAGCAGAAACTCATAACAATCTTTTACCTCTGCACAAAGAAATATTTTTCATTCTCGCTTTGGAACCGCGGGCGGAGGAAGCACGTGCATAATTTCACTTCACGCGTGAAAATCTCCGCCTAATTCTGGGAGTGCGTTGAGGGTTTGATCCTGCAAACCTGAACAGCTTCGCGCTTTTATCTCTCAAGATGCATTTGCAAAATTTAGCTCCATCTGCTATTAGTTAGCACAGAAACAGATTTAGCTTTTAAGTCTTATCCCCTACGACTGTAAACCTTAAGCTGTAACAAAATAAAAGCTATAAAGCTCATATTAATTTCTCTATAAACGTATAACTTTGAAAAAATAGTTTTAAAACAGACAGAAGCCTGAGATTTATTTTTTCTGGAAGTTCTGTGTGTACAAAAAGACGGTAATTGATCTATTTAGCGGATCTTTCAGGGCAAACGTGGGATGGTGATGTTAGCCTGGAGTGCTTGAGTTTAAAAAAACCAAAAACACAAAACCAAATCAACACCGAACCAAAACTCTGCCCTGCCGTGCCCGCTTACTACTCTATTTTCGGAATATACTTCCCAGAGAACAAAGAGCTAAAGGAAAGAGACGGGGGTCTCCCCAGGTTTTTAAATGTTGAGTTTGGGGTTTTTTTTTTCCCTCTGCACATTGTAATTTTTCAAGATGTCCGTTTTTCAGTAACTATTAAGCCTTGAGCTCTAGCCCTAAGTAAATAAATAAATATACAAATAGAGGAAGATTATTATAAAAACCATTTTGGGATATGCCCTATAGAGCTGAGAAAGGCCAAGATTTTATACAGATTTAGCTGAGTTCTTCTAAAAACTCCTTGATAATAAGAGATGCGAGGTGAAATGATTTAAATCACCAGAACACACTCGACGATCCTGTCTTTTCCCATTTTTACCATCTCACGGGAGTCGGCAAAGAACAGGCTGGTACCAAGGACTAACCAAAGCATCGAGTGCCGCGGCAGGAGCAGGGGTGAAGCAAAGAGTTAAGAATGAGATGACTTGTTGGAAGAACAAAGAAAACCGGACAATAAAAACATCCAGGTGGAGTAGCGAGATGATTACGAGGCAAAAAAAGAAGTTTAAAGACTAATCCTGAAGGGAGCAGTTACGAAATGACAATGTAGGCAGTGTTCTCAGGATACCGGCCGCACTCTTATTAAACTATGGCTATATATAAATAGTCTGCAACAACTCAGCACTTCAGCAATCTTTTTACATCTTCCAGCTATTAAGAAAATGCATTAAAAGGGAACAAAATGTAGATTGCCGTTCGTTTTCTCTATACGGAAAATCCCACCAGATAAGCAAAAGCCACGTAAATGCTGTAAAATACTTGGCAACGGGAATCTTCAGTGGTAGTATTACTAACTTCAGCATGCCGTAACTCGGATGACCTAAAAATCTAATGGCAACTAAAAACTCGTGATGGATTCGTTGCTTCTTCGTACTAGACTTCTGTTTCTGATTATTTTAATCGGTTACTATTCACACTACCATATTTAGGGAAATTAGACAATAAACAATATAGCTAATCACGCGGTCACACAACTCATATAAACACCATATTTCTGCGTCTAGGAAACCGCCTGCTGTTCTACTTGGAACTTCAGCAGAAAATAATAAAATCTGTCACAAAGCCCGGGAACCTTGATGTTGTTTTAGCCTTGGTGCTTCATTTAAGCCTCAGCGCCCCGCAGGCACATCCTGCCGCGACCCAGCGTGTTGCAGGGTTCTTTCAGAGGCAGAGATTAGCAAAACCAAAAAGTGGCGAGCCAGAGGCTCTACCAAATCTCCACCAATTTAAACCAGCTGACTTTCCGGGGCCCATTTGCTCTAACTACTCAACGCACTAAGTCAATAAAGGTGAAACCAGTTTACTTGTAGGCATTGGTTGTGGTTAAGGGTACCGTAGTTCTGCCACAGGGGAAGAAACAGTATCTTCTCACCACCCTTCTCTAAGATTATGGCTCTTTTAAGGAACTGTGGAGGAAAAAAAAAAAAAAAAAAAAAAGAAAAAAATTCAGGAAGCATGTAGGACCCTGTTTTCCCTTCCCCCAGTTTCCTCTTCCCACTCTAATTTCTCTCAAGACATTAAAAGGACTCATTGAAAATACAGTTGAGTGGGTGATACAGTATATTCAGCTTTGGTTCACGTGAGATTTGACTCTGGGTCAAAAGATTCCTTCAGTAAATTTTCATTTCCCTTGGAGTGACATCTACATTCTAATGGGGACCCCCGGTGGGGTTTTTTAAGATGACGGAGATTCACATGAATGTTATTCCTTGCGGGTTTGATGTATTCTTTCCACAGAGTTGCTGCAGGGAATGCAGGAAAGAAAACGCTGTTCAAAACCCATGGCAAAATTTTGCTCTCACAGGAACCGGGACGAACTCCGACCCCCGGTGCAGGAATTCTCCAGGACACGTTCCCCTCGTTTCAACCTGAGCTGATCCTCAGCCACGTCAGTTGTCAGAGGATGGCTTCTTTTCTTACGTGCAAATAACCTGAAAACTCATCTAGCTGCACTTTGCCTAACAATTTTCAGCTGAAACTCTGACAATTTAAGAGCATGTTATGTACCGCATAACTGAAATTTGTATTGCTCCACAGAAGTAGGTCGAGGATATAACTTACCTGCTTTTAATTACTCCATTAAAGTGGTAAACGATCTTCATGCAAAACTTACTTCAAGTGTTGGTGTCTACAGGAGTAACATTATTTTACCGTTGTAGCCTTGCCACGAGCTACAGTTAATGTAACTTTGAAATTTCCTTCAAAGTCCAAAGCCTGCTCAGAAAGGAGAAGCATACAGCTGAGATCATCGGCTCAACTTGTGTGCCAGAAAGATCCTTCTGTAAGCAGAGAGCATCTTCCATGTTCTCGGTTTCGTTATCCACCGATGGCCTTATGGCTCTACGCCATAATCAATAGCTATTGATTTGCCTTTAGATTACGATAGCTCCTAAGAAAGATTCTGTAACTCAGCTGAGCAGCACCTTTCAACTCAAGTAGCCTCATTAAAATCAAATAACAGAGCCTCAGTTCGTGTACTTGTCCTGGCTAAAGGCATAAAATGCTACTTGAAAAATATTTACAACTAAAAACTGATTTCTCTCACCGCATTCCGGGCACTACGCAATGGAAAACGAAACCTGATAAGACAAGAGGAAGTAAGTCACATCAACAATACTGTGAAAATCCATTCGAAGATACATGAACGCCCTACTCCAGAGTGTGTATAAACAGCCAAATATCAAGAGTCCCGCTGGGTTTCCACGTCCACCCAATGCACAGTAAAAAGAGTGGACGTAGACTTCTTCACTCAGAGAGTTGTGTAAACTAAGAATAGTTATGACTTTAGTTTGCTCAGTCTTCCCAGAAATGAGTATTTGCTTTGGAATTATATATTAATTATATACATGAAAAAAATGATATAACCATGCTGCAAGTACAGAGAGACACCTTTCTCTTCCTCTGTCTTTATTTTAAGAGGTTCATAACCCTAGGAACCCTCAAAAGGGAAATGAAAAAAATATATGAAGTGATGAACATCACTGTAAAGTAAGGCGATGTTCAAAAAAATCCAGAACAACAAAAGCCTTGGGAATATTAATAATGCACAGTTAATACCAAAATTCAAAGGCTTGTCAGAAACCATCCAAGTCCAAGTTAATTTTGCAGAGATGTTATTGCAGAGATAATAAAATGAGAACAGCAGCAGCCTTGTTAGTAGTGACAATAAACCCATAAAATAGCAACACACAAAATAAAAAGGTACAGCATAGGAAAGAGTAAGTAGATTGACAACATTTCAAATTGAAAAAAAAACCCAAGATGAAATAGTAAAAAAAAAAGAAAAAACAGTTTTTACGCAATGCCCTAGATGGTATTTAATACTACTTATAGTCATCGTTCACCCTGGTCCCTCTCTGAAATGTTTTGTGTTTCTTCCAAGCCAGCTACATCCTGTAACTCCCAACACCAGTTCTTTGAGGTCGTCTTTTGTTGGTCTACACAGAAAGCACGGAGAAGCTCGCATTAGTTACTTATACCCATTTTGTTTGCTTCGTGCTTTTTGTCTTCATCTCTGCGCTCTCTGGGTGTTCAGTTAAATTCCTGCTCAACAGACAAGTCTTGGTACTTTCTTTTGGTATCTATGGACAGAGAGATATATATTCTTTTAAGGGGCACGCGTGCGTGGTGGTTTTGCTACGTTCCCCTTGAAGGTCAAGGTAGCTGGTAGCACCTACGGTTCCTCACAACTCCTCAGCCGGTTGCTCCCTCCTCCTTTTCATGGCCAAAACCAACGACACGTAACATCAGAGAAAAAGCACGGTAAAATGTAAGCCCAAAAGCGGGACAACTTTACCGGCAGGAGGAGAAAACCTATGCGAAATTAAAATCTTGCCATTTATCTGACACACTACTCATCTAATATATTCGTAATTAAATGACTTGTCTTTAGAATTCTGTGAGCCCTCTTATCTGTGGTTTTACAGGGGATTCAGGAGATGGAGATGGTAGTAGAAAAAAAAAATATTGGATTTGAAAGTGGTATGACTCTCTCCAAAGCGGACTTCAACAAAGAGACACTAGCACGACAAGTCCACCCTAAAGCAGACATTATCTGGGGTCTGTGGTGAGAAAGGCAAGTGTAATGCCATCTTCTGGAGCAGTTATACGTGTACACAGTGGGGGGGAATATCATTTTGCCGTTAGGCTCTCCTATTTCTTCCACTCTATAAATAGCAGTAAGCGTATCCGAAAGAATATGAGAAAGGCAGGAAAAATATGACCAGAAGCTTTCAGGTTTTTCATCAAAACACTAAATCTTTCTGCTATGATACTGGTTGTTGGTTTGTTTGGTTTTTCTTTTTAAACCAGGTAACTGCTACTGATAGAGGCAGATAACATCAAATGAAAAAATCCCCACCGATCATTACCACCATCAAGTATCTAGCTTAAAAAAAATCCATCATCTAGTTTACACTTGCAGTAAGCATTCCTCACTTAAATGCACTTTACGCCAGGACGACGGCGTATTTTTTAGTAAACTTTAAGCCCGATCCATGAAAGTATAAGCTACGCTATCAAGTCTTTTGTCATAGCGAGCCCCGAGTCCGCGTTCAACACTACAGCCACCAGCACGTAGTCATGTCGCATCACAAAGGCTATCCAGAAAGCACATGCAAAGGGTGAGGCACTTGGTGCCAACTCAGGAGAAGCACCAGAGCATTTGAAACCTTCCTATAGGGTGCCCAGAGCACCCTATGGTCCTCTTTAGGGTGCCTGCACGCTCCTGTTAAGCTGCCCAAGTGTCTTAGAGCCAACCGGAGAGATGAACTCTAGCACCTTCTATCCAGCTCTGCTAACACTGGAGGAGCAAAACTTATGTTTTTCCATCCAGGATGTTCTTCCATCCAGGAACGAGATGTAGTATGCTTAAGATAGTTATTCTACAAGGTTAAGGCTAGAAGCCTGGACTCAAAACTTTCATATCTGTGACAAAAAAATAATTAAAAAAAAATTAGCAGCTTAAGTCACCTGAAGTCCCATTAGAACGATGTCTACACTGACCTTGCACTCTATCTTCTTTCTTTTGTGGGGGTTTTAAAATGTTTTTCATCGGTGGGTTGAGGCAGTCAATACGCCAAGCTTTGCATAATTAACGCACACAGATATCTGTCCTCAGTGACGCTTTGGGAGCGTTACGCAGAAATACAAAAACGTTCCTGAGAAATCTGTTAGAAGCAGTGCTGACGGATGCAAGACTGCTAATGAGCAAGATCATGACTCTCTTTCGCATTTCATCCTACAGTTACTGACCCAAATTGGTTTGGTGAGATGACAGAACGCAGCAGAAGGCTCCTTAGGCTTCAAGTATATTTTTTCTGAATAAACAGAAACGTTTTATTTCCTGTAAAAAGACACCTGACACATGGATTTTCCGCGAGTTGAAAGATGGCCTTGCAAAACCCAAAACGAGGAGATGAGATGCGACAGAATATGCTTTTTCTGTCCTTTTAATTAATACTAACAATATTGAACCATGTTAATCAAACAATACGCCACTATTTGAATTCAAAGATATCTGTAGTAGTCATAGGCAATCTTAATATTCAGTCTACTCTGCCCGTCAGACCTAATGTTTAAGGCGATGCATTGTTAGAAATCACTCAAAGTAGATGTGCTCAGCTACAAGAGCATTAGAAACTACCGGGTTGTAATCCAATGCCTTGTCTTTCTACTCATCGGATACGTGCCAGCGCACATATTGTATTGACAGTTGAAATGAATGGCAGTTGGGAGCTTAAATAACTTCAAAAACCTGACTCAAGTGCCACAGGGAGATACTTGATGATACGCTGAGATTTAAAAGTCTAATAGAAAGGCGCATTAATGACATTTTCTCCTCAAATTCTTCGTTTATCTAACAAAAGCCTAAAGACAGAATACCAAAAAGCAGTTTTACGTCCGCCTTACGCATTAGTATTGGGGCGCGCGCTAAAGCTTTATGTCGCACGTTGATTCAAAAAACGTCCAGCACAAAGCACCCGTACGTTGCGGAGCAGTCACGGTTGATATACCTCAATCTAGCTATTCCCACGTTGCTGTTAACACATCTTTTTCTCGTGGCTGTCAAACTTGGGCTCAATTGTCACATATTAGCCTGTGCTGCTGTTCCAGATTAAAACAAAACAGAGAGCTCCCTGACCTCATATTTGCTTTCTTCTAGTCACCTCGTGGCACCGCTAAGTGTACAGGGGAAAGCAGCGTCTCATTAAAATCTCGCTAAATTGAGCAAAGCTAAGCACTTTCTACTCACTGAATTTTTCCCAGGGCTAACAGAGATTGCTTAATAGAGCTGCATTATTTTGTTGGTGGGTTGTGTTTTTTTTTTCTATTGACACCAGGCATTTAAAAGTATCGTACCATTTTGTTCTTTAAGCCTCTGAAGAGCTCAAGAGGTGGGCTTTCATAGCAGGAAGGGCAAGTCATAATGTTATAAGGAGATTCTCCCATACGTGCAATTGTTTGCTCTGTATTTCCATTTCAATAGATACACTTATTGTGTACATCAATTAAAAAAAAAAAAAAAAAAACCACAACTGTGCTACAGCGATAGAACAGGGAGTTCAACCCAATGCCATCTTCATTGTAACTCATAGTTCAGGTCACTTTTCGGCAATTCAGCAACACGAACCGCTAAAATTCATTTTCCTCTGAATTAGAATTACCGGAGAACCGAGTGCGGTTGTTGGTTTCCTTTACACAATTGGTGCCTCTGGCTTCCCGTACTGGTTACGGAAAACGGCAAACAAGTTGGTTTTGGGGTTTTTTTCCATCACAGCCCTTTAAGATAACAAAAAATTAAGACTACGTTTGTTTTACAGACCCACAGAGGTGAGAAGCCGGTTGACAGACTCCCTCTCACAAGGGACAACCTCGTACAAATCAAACCCCCTCTGCCTTCCTCACATCCACAAACTGAACTTGGCAAACCACAAAATTCATCTAAGCCATGGTCACAGGCTCTTCCCTCGGGATTACGGACTGGAACAATCAGCTGTCAACCTGACTATTTATAACGCAAGACAGAACCTCATTAAATTGTAACATTGCCATACTTTTTTTTCCCTTAAACGCATTAGTCTATGAACATTGACAATTTTAAGTCTCACGGATCATCAATTCAGTTGCAAAATAAAGAGGCATTATTCAACCTTCACAAAAAATATATTGTGTCCAACTTGCAAGATTTACTTTTAATGACTCTTCAAAAAAAAAAAAAGCTTCAATAGAATTACTTACTTGAGCAAAGGCTATTGACTATGACTGGCTAAAAAAATAGAAATCCCCTAATCCTCTAGGCCATTGGCTTCACACATGTGAATCCTTCTAGTTATTATATTACATTACTCCAGTTACTTATTAATCCATCTTACCACCGTTCATCACCTCCATGTAACTTAAAACACACCTTTAATGATGATTGCAAGTGGAAACACGTAACTGCATACATACACTGCCTACAATATAGTTTTTAAGTCGACTATAAAGTTTGAAATAAATGCTCCTTCCTCAAAATACAAGAGCTAAAAATAGTTTAGAACTCCTCCTATTGAACGGCTCCTCTTTTCTGCAATAATTTGCAACACAATGATGAAGAGAGACAAAAAACCAGAAGAGAACAGAAAATCCAGTACTATAAAATCCCAAAAGCAAACATTAGTTAAAAGAACACCGTGACAGCATTATATAACGCAGGAGAACAAAGATGAAAATAAAAGCATACAGTCACAGAGTTGAAATGGAAATTCTTTCAATTCTTCTACCAAACATTAAAGTGATAGAAAGTTCAGGGTAGGTCTCCAAAATGTGTTTTTAATCACTTATTTCATGCCTGCTCTAATGGTGTAATTGCTCTCCACAGGAAGAACGAAAAAGCAGAAACCTGTCAAAACCTTCTTCCTAAGCAACCTTGCAGGACCAGATAGGAACATAACAGAGTCACGAAACACAGCAAGAGTCGAGAGGACACAACCTGCAAGGGCACATTAGTTATTCTGATTCTACATCTACAGAATCCCATCCATTAGCACATGAAGATTAGAAATTGCTTTGCTACAGCTGTGGCTCTTACTCCCCCCACTCCCTTTTTTTTTTTTAATTATTATTTTTAAACTTTGGGTTGAGTTCTAACCGAGCCCCGAGCCATCAGCTCCAAGTGAAAATGCAAAGTAGCAAAAGCAGAATTGCTGCTAAGCATTCCTGGAGGAACCGTCGTAGTTGAACGAACCCTTAGTCCCGTTACAAAGTGAGGAAACCAAACGCAGCCAACCCAAACAGCAACGCTCAGAGTTATTGCATTTAGGTTTTGTCATCTGGAGAAAGATTATTTACGCAAAATTAATAAGAAACTCGGTCTCTACGTGAAATGCTACAAGGGAATTTCTTTTGTGCTGCTGATGTAGTAGAATATTTATGAGCATTGGGAATCGGGGTAGATCAGAATTGTGAAAAACAGAGGTCAGAGATTGCAAGGTTACAGTGGTTGGTTGGGGTTTTTTTTTTCTTTTTGTTTGGTTTTTATTGAATGCATGCAACCATGCATCTTTACAGATACTTTCATTGTCCTGAACAAAGAAAAAAAAAAAAAAAAAAACTGTCACAATTTTGTTTGGAGGTGACCTGGATATATGCACTGCAATCCCTTTTTTTTTTTTCTTTTAAATTTATTTTTTAATAAAGATCTCTATCTAGACTCATTTTCCAACATGCAGGAAGACTCCACTGCCCAAATGCATGCCTTTTTTAACCATGAAACTGCTCAAAGCTAAAAACCCAAACTAAAATAGGACAAAGAGATCACAGCGAGCCGGACGCATTAGAAGCGTATAAACAGGTGGATGGACACAGCAACAGTCGCTCCAGGAAGAATGTTTCAGGCTATTTTTTTGATTCTGTACACTGTTACTGGAAAACTTTAAAACAGCCACCAAAGCAAGAAACTTCCTTCCTCAGATCCAGTTTGCAGAGCGTTAAAAATACATACCCGCACAGAACAAGAAAAAAAACCCTGACCTTCAGCAACTGTTCTGCCCGTAAACGGGAGCAAAATCCTTTTACTCCTTCATTGGTGAGAAGATCCAGAGTTTTACAGGAATCCTGGAACACGCACCCATCTTTTGTCCTTCGCTTTTGTAGACACGCAAACGACCCAATTTAGCCTAGCGCGGAGGGAATCTCCCGAGACGGGCAAAGTTCATGCAAAGAGTCATAGGAGAAAAGGTACGGCATTATCCCCAGGCTCTGCCTACTAGGCTGTAATTAGAAAGATCTTCTTCAGCAGATGGGTCTCCTGGCCTCTTTCCAGCCAACGCTTCGTGTTGTCTATTACGGCAACCCAAACTGTGAAGGAAGGAAGTAAAATTAAGCGGTTTCTAGGGTACATTTGGACAGATCCAACGCTCGTATATGTGAATACAATTATTTTTTTTTTTGTTCGGTATTTTTAAAACCAGAGGCACAATAGCTCAATAAATCGCTAACTGGCCGTAGGATAGCTGGATCAAAGCTCCTTCAAGCAATGCAGAGGCAGGGTCGTTATTCTATGTTATTCTAATTAATCCAAGACAAGCAACTGTCAGAAGAAATACGACTACAACCAGAGTCTTTCTCAGCAACCTTAGCAGGAAGATCAGACAAGAACTCCACGGCCGCTTCTTCAAGAGCGTTGCCAAGACCAGGCTAGCTAGGGAGCCGGTACTGGTGCTGTCCTAGCGGACAGGAACCTTCGTGGCTGCTCAATTTACCCTGATCACGGGTATTTCCTCCCCCAGCCCCGCCACGCCAACCCGGCACAACGGAGAGCCATTCGGTTCGGGCTAGAAAACAGCAAGGTAGCAAAATTAAAATGACAGCGCAGGTGGAGAAATGGCTGGGGACGGAAGATAGCACACCACCATTTGGGAAGACCAGAATGTTTTTAGGAACATAATAGCAGGCGCCGTAGGAAAAGCGGCATCATAACCCCTTCTGTGCTGTTTCAGCAGCATTTCCCCGGTGAGTTCTGAGCAGAACCAGATCCCGCATGAAACCACCGCTCAGGCTCCCGAGTCAGGCGTTGCCTGGTCTCTCTGGAGCTACCAGCAAGGAGGTGGTCAATTAATAGGAACTGTGGAGGTGATCCAAGCGATGGGGAACTCCCCGGAGCCCATCGGGCTCATTTTACACCGACCACGGAATAGCTATCAGATGACATCAGTTTTCACTCCCTGTTACAGCTGAACAAACCATGAGAAAAATGATACGCAAACAGCCCAGTGACTTCTGTCTGATTGTGCTCCAGCTGCGTTCCCATATTTTCTATTTGATTATCATGGATGTTTTAGGGGAAGAGTTTGCTCTCAGTATTCTCTCAGGACCACCAAGTAAATCCTACTACCAATTATTTTTGGGGGGGGGGGAATAATTAAATACTATGCACAAAATTATTATAAATAGCAAACAAGTTTGTTAAAATTGCAATCTGTTTGCAGGCAATCTGCAAGAAAGCAAGCTAGTTCATCAAGCAAATTGTTACCAAAAATTGTCTTCCTCAGCTATAATCACTCCTATAACCAGGGCACTTGGAAACTGAGGCAAGAGACTCCAGGGGGTCCTAGCACCGGTTCCCTGTTTTATCCACTTGGCCCAAAATGTAAATTGAATTTAGGAACGTTGCATGGGGAATGAGTAGCAAAAAGCACGGAATCTCGAGTAATCAAGAACTTCAGCTTCCTGCAAGAAGATGCTCAGAGTAGCTTTGGCACTGACCCAGCATACACCCACCAAAGGCTCAGGACCGTCATATTTATCTGGATTGAGTCACAGCTTACATGAACAGAGCTACTACCTGCCAGACTCCCACTCTATTTTGGAAGCTGGGGGAAAAAAATAAATAAATCAAAAAAAATCCCAAACTTCTGGAATGATGTGGAACGAAGATGGGTCATTTTGGATGAATCATTTTCTGTCTGAGATCTAATTCGTTTACTTGAGGAAAACGATTTGCTCCCTATTCGCCTACGAAGTTTTCTGTCTGCACAGCGCATCCTGAGAGGAGAGACAGGGAGAGGTTAAAATTAGCAACTAACGCAGATGCCATTGTCTCTTCCCATTACTTCCTCCCACAGCAGGCAAATTGCATTCAAACGGACTGGGACCGAAAAACAGAAATCTAAAGCTCTTAAAAAAAAACCAAAACCTCTTTAAAACGAGCAATATATCAGACTTTTCTGGTCAGTGACTACTTTACGTATAATTTTCTAACCAGTAATTACAGTATATGACTTCAGGAGCATCTTAGGGTTGTACTCGCCAACACCCAACATCGGGATTAAATTTCTTTATCTCAAGACTAGAAAAACCAGGAGAATATGACAATTAAGACTTCAATTATTAGACTTTACAGAAAACGAGAAATCTTCTGAATAGCCTGTTTCTAGGATGATATGCTGTAAACAAGAACGTCAGCACTGACTTCAGCTCAGCTGCCACGGGGAAAAAAAAAGGCAAAAAAAAGCATCTGTTCTTCTTCCTGGCACATACTGAACACAACTGAAACATTCTCAAATATTTGAGATATACTTACACCTTTCAAAAATATCATTTAAGGGTGGTGGGGGGGAATCATTCCTATGCTTACATCTTTAAATTTCAGAGATCTATGTACAGCCTGACAAACAGCGAGCGGGACCAATGAATTCCAGCACCTTGAAAAAATTTCTCTTCAGAGGGTGTCCTACGTGCAGCGCGGGAGAAAACAGCGTCTGGATTTAGGACATCCCTCTCGGTTCCTCTCTGCTGCGTGCAGATCTCACCCAGCTAAAACCTGACCCGTGAAACACTTGTGAATGCCAGCCAAACGATGCGCTGATCCGTAATTTGCAACGCGTTACGTAGGAAACGGGGGAAAGAAAACACAGACTTAAATTTTAGATTTGTGTGTGTGCGGAGAGAGAAAAAGACCGGCGTTGCTCCTGGAAGGGAACCAATTCCGTATGATAAAGCTCTTGTATTTTTGCCTGATGTCCTCACTCTGTACAGATGTCTCCTCCTCCTTTCCTTACCTACCGACGGGAGATAGTAGCTGGCAGGCGGCACAGAACAAAACAAAGATAACGTTTGGAAAACTGTGTCAGGATCCTTCCTCGTGCAAAGTATGATGAGTTAATTAATCCTCCTATCAAATGGCTGACAGCATCACAAAGGGTCAGGGCTTGTACACACACAGGGCTCCTCTTGAAAAATTACCAAGCCACCTCCTGCTCCCAACCAGAAACCAAGAAAATTTAAGTCTCTACTGCCCTAGAATAAAATTAATAAGCGGATCTTTCCTCACCCAAGAAATACTTGAGACACTACCGGGGGTAGCGGGAAGGAGGAAAAAAAAAAAAAAAAAAAAATCTTTGTTAGAGGAAATTTAATTTAATAACGATAATAAAGCAAGCAAGTTCCTGATCACAAGGTTTACTCAGAAATGCAGAGAAGTCTAATAACATAATCTCTGAAAAAACAATAAAGATGTGCTTTGTTAATGTAAGTATTTAATTAATAATGAATTTTAATTACAAATTAACATATATAGAATGTTCTGCATTTCTGTAAGCCTCCGGTATCTTCAATTAAATATATTCATAAAGGTTCCTGTTCAAATCCAACAATACTGCCGGTTCATAATGGAAAAAAAGCAAGTGAAAGCTTCAGTGTTCTGGGACGGCAGCACTTCCTACCACAAAGCCGTTGCAGACGGTGTACGGCGCGTTCTTCGCTGCTGCGCTGGAAAGCTCAGAGGGACCGGTGACAAGGGCAGGGAGTGAGGGAACAAGTGGCGACAGTTTTAAACTCAAGGAGGGGAGATGGAGATGAGATCTGAGGCAGCAATCCTTCCCTGGGAGGGTGCTGAGGCCCTGGCCCAGGGTGCCCAGAGAAGCTGTGGCTGCCCCTGGCTCCCTGGCAGTGTCCAAGGCCAGGTTGGATGGGGCTTTGGGCAACCTGGGCTAGTGGAGGGTGTCCCTGCCCATGGCAGGGGTGGCACTGGGTGGGCTGTGAGGTCCCTTCCCACCCAAACCAGTGTAGGATTCTCTAGGTACTTGCCCTTGGTGAGGGACAGCACGTAGCTCTATTGGCCAAGTCCAGCCCAGAGAATGAATTACCCCTTGCTGGAAGGTCACACTTCTCCAGCTCAGCTCTCACCTCTCCCTACAGCCACCCCCTCGCCACTCGCCTGTCGAGGACGGGGCTGGAGTCCCACAAAAGCTGACCTCTCATTATCACGGTGGGGGGAGGATTTGCTCCTGCACGTTCCATGCCAGCAGGAAGCTCCACCAGCCAGTCCAGTGGCCACAAGATGAAGGTGGCTGGGAGAACCCTACCCTCTCCTAGTCCACTCTCCAGGCACAAAGGCTGCTAGGGAGTCGGCTGACTGCAGCTAAAGGTTCCCTCTACGTACAGCTGCCAACAAGTCAACCTCACAAGGACAGCCGCGTACTCCAGCACAGCAATTGCCCGGCAGTAAGAAGAGCAGTTGGAGTACAACGATGTCGCGTTTACCATCCACCACCACGAGAAGCGAAACGTAAACTGTTTGAAAGCTGTATTTGTAGATTTTAGCGTGGATGTCGTATTGACCCTTGTAGAATTGGCTAGATTACACAAAAAGTAGTGGAAAAGGCTTAAAAAACCCACACCAAAAACCAACCCCACAACACACAAAACCCCACGATGACCCTGTTGAAGCTCAAAGGAATTTTACTGCTAGCCTAAATGAAGTGGGACCAGACCCCATATTGTTTGCAGAAACGGCTCCGCAGGACGCTCAAAGCCAGCATCTCACCAGAGTCCTCCCGATAATCCGAGTGATGTTGCAGAGAGTTAGGAATGGAAAGCCAATGACTTCCCAGAAAACAATGTTCTTGGTTTACACAACTGAAGCTATAACATAAGCAACGACTCCAAAATCATTAAAATGAAGTTTCTGGAATGAGACATCAAGCACCTTTTAACTGAAAAAGCTGAGACCACTAAGAAAGAACTGTGCTTGGTTTGGACAGGATAGAAATAGCATCAATCATATGATTAGGGATAAAACGTTTCCTTTTCAATTAAAGACTAGAACTGAACGGAAATTGAAAAGCAGAGATATATTGGGATTATGACCCCTGAAATTACGTACAGCTCTACGTCTCAAAGCGGTATCCTCACCCATGCGAGGGTTAGTATAACAAAGGGATTCCAGAGGCATTAGTATCAACGAAGAGAGGCGGTTATAAAGCATTTGCTCTCTACATGTAAAAAGGATAATGAAATTACTCAGCTTTCTTCCCCTGCTGTCGGCAGATCCTCAGCTAGCTGCAGACTCATTACCGTCGCTTTTGACAGCTGCAGTACAACACGGGAAACCATCGAGGGTTGTCCTGAAAAATCCCACCCGCCTGGCTGAAGAGACACTAGACCTCACAACAGCAAACGCTGACTTATTTCTAACAGATGCTAAGACTTGTCATCAACCGCAATAACCTGGATCTCTGGAAAATACACCGAGTTGACGGGTATGGATGTGGAATGACCGCTGGGACACCATAAAAACCAAGAGAACTCATACGCAGCACCAGTACACACAGGATCTCTTAATGGATGTCCGTAACTGCCCAGAAGAGCCTACGACACGATTCTCAACCCTGCCAATCAATCCAGGAATCACATCTGTGATAACAGGGAGCCATTTTCTTGACCTTCGCTCGCACAGGAGCAAAAGAAGAGTGCTTGTTCTAAAACATAAGGGACTAGGTTTGCACTCTAATAGCCGATGGCAGCGGCGTTTGCTGTGGTCACTTTCCCGTTGACCTTCTTTCACTTAATATCCACAGCGCGCATCTCTCAAAGATGCCTATCAGATTGGAAGTTTGCTATTTGTTACTGCAACGAAGACGTGGGCTTAACCGGGACGCACTGACCCCACGCTCAAGGAAACATTACGGTGATAAAGCTTCGGAAAAAGATTCTAACGAATGCAGAGCTAGATACCACAGCAAAACTTCCATGATTCCAAAGTATCAGTTAGACTCTTTGCTTGTCATTTAAGGATAAGGTATACAGTTAGCCCAGGGACCTACGTCCTCTGCCTCTTCAACTTCCCTCATGCAACGGTCAGCAGGATGAGCCTCTGTCAATCTTTCACTACGTTTCAGACAGAAAAATGTCAGACTAGGGCTTTCGATCTTCCCCCGACTCTTTTTTTCCTTCCTTTCTTTTCCTATCTATCTTGCCCTCGCTCTTCCCCACCCCACTCCCCTCCTATTTCCCTCCTCCATTTCTGGCATTAATTCCATTTACGAGCACGGAACTAGGAAAGGAGTTAGTCACAGGCAGCTCTAACGTAGCTATCCGCTTCTCAGAGCTTGCCTTTGCCCGAGGAAGACAAGGCTGCACGGAAGCGAGCCGGTTCCTTCACGCACCTGCAAATAGCTCCGTAAGAGTCAACCGCAGAGGGAGGTTCAAGGATAGAGCCTACGCATTAACGGCCACTTACCTTCTGACCCAGCAACGGCTCGATGAGCACCCCAGCGCACAGAGGAGGAGAAACGAGAAGCGGTTCAAACCCGTCCATTGGCAGAGCTCCCTACCTCCGTCACAAGCAGCGCTTTCAAGACTTCTTGCATCATTCCTTTTCGGCAGCGGGAATACACTCTACAGTCTCCATTGAGGGAAAACATTACCTCAACACTCACTGAAGTAAAACCTGAGCAAACGGTCAACGTTTTCTCTATTTTAGTACTGGATTATCCAAAAACTCCAAGCAAATGGTTCATTCTGCAACCGATACAAAGCACTGCTACCGTGAGAGCTCTGTCCCTTACTTCAGAAGGGCTTAGATTCAACTCAAGCATTTCAGGCAATAAGATGCTATCCCTAAGCGATATCCTGGGGGCAATTTCTTTCCTGCTGAACAGACTCAAAGCTAACTTCATCAGCCAAAGGTGGGGGGGGAGGGAAAGAAAAAGAACAAAAGAAAAAAAAAAAAAGCTTTTTCGATGCACACGTGGGAAACCGTGGTGGAGGAGCATCACCCAGCGTAAATCAGCGCAGGAAGAGACACTGGTACGCCGCACAGGAAAGAAGGTGCTCAGAAGGAAACCAAAGGGAAGCCAGAGCTACACACAGGGCACAAATCAGACGTTCCCTGTAGAATAAATCTATTCCAACATCAACATTGATGACTTTAATCTTAGCAGGCAGTTTGACATCTTTCTTCACTTTTATCACCGGGAATTTGGGAAACAACTGGATTAAGACACTCCTATCTAGAGCTCTGGGAAAGTTCAGCCCCTGAACGTGCCAAATCCTCTGCTTGTCCGCCTTTTTCTTTGTTGCCTTCCCAAAGAGCCTTGGCAAGTGTCGCCCAACGACACGTCTGTTTCTTCTTTTAGACCCCGACTCCTCAGCCTTAAATACCAGGACATTAAACAGCCACGTCTTTCTTCGCAGTACAACTCCTTACTTCAGTTCACGCGAAAAAGCGGACAACCATCTCGTTTTGCAGATCACAAGCACTTCTCTGGCAAAAACAGACCGTGCCCTCCTCCGACCTTTTGATTTTCTACGCACAAAAAAGCATCTGCGATCCAGCCTGTCTGTGATAAAGAAGGAACGAAGCACTTAACTCCTTCTATTCCTTATGAGAGCAAGATAGCAGATTCCAATTAGGTTTATCTGGGCAGCAAATACAAAGCAAAACAATGTCCTACACGTTGAGACAGAAAAGTTACGTACAAATTTTCTATAAATCAGCTTGCACTCAGATTTCCAGAGACCAGAGCATCAGTGCTTCTCCTACCTCCTCTGCTTCCTAAACAACAACTTAATCCAAAAGGAGTCTGTGGAATTGAATTTTGATATAATTTTCTTTTCCTATGGCTCAAAAAAGATTCTGTAACTTGAAATGCCCTTTTTTCCTGCCTATGTGATCATAAGGTGGGTTGCCAGACTCACTCAGCAATGACCGACAGAAATCCCCAAGCAGACCATCGAAGACGAGAGGCCTCATCTAGTTTTATGACAACTTTGATGACATAATTTGAGGCGAACATTGCGCTTGCAGGAGCGCAACAGAAGACAACGTGCCCACAGAAATGGCCACAATGCACGGAACAGATCATGACTGGGAAGACTCTTCTTTTTGATGCACTGAAGGGAAGCAGACTGAAGGGAAGCGACTCTGAGCGGGAGCCACGCGTCCAAGAGCGTTGATTCCAATTCCAGTGGGACTGGAGTCCACCAGAAGGAAGTAGAAGCCAGGACCATGCGTACAGACAATTCTTAACCAGGTTACGGTTATTTAAATCAATAAATTAAAATGAATTGATACCGTACCAGAATTAAAACTGCTTTGCATCAATTTTATAACAGAGGAATAAGTTTCTGTGAGATAGAAAGTTATAATCTGTATCAGACCAGTAACTGCGCCCTTCTCGTAGCCTGCGGTACGCAAGTCAAAACAACCAAATACCTACCCGTGCCTGCCCCCGGGCAGGTACCGCGCACCACTACCTGCCATTAATCACGTTACAGCTCTTCCGGTACATGGGCCACAAGTTCTTCGGTCCAGGCAAAAGCAAGTCTGGTCCTCAGCGGGCAAAGAACTCGCCTCCATGAGCACATTTACAATCTCACCTGTTCCGCGTAAAAAGCCAGGGCGAGTCAGATGCGGTGCTTAGCGCTGCACAGAAGCTTTCGTGCTTCCAGACTCATTTAGGTAAAATTGCATCAAGATGGAAGAACAAATTTTTATTGTGGGTTTTTGTTTTTGTTTTTTTTTTTTAAAGATGAAGGCAAACCAAACAAAAAGTTGTCAGGAAATCAGGAACGACCGCTTGCACGTTTCTCACACCACGGTCTGAGCTACTGTAGGTACTCGTGTATCTGAGCGCAGCCACCACAGCGATTTTCACCATAGCGTACCAGACGATGCAAATCTCTTCCCCAGCCTTTAACATCAGGGTCGTTAAGCTGGATCGAGACGCATCCCATTTGCCTAAGTCTGAAGCCCATGCTTTGCACAACTTATAAACACGGGTAAAAAACAACGCAGTTGGGGACCCGCTTTCCTCCAACGTACGTTTACTTACTGTGAGCCAGCCAGATTTATTTCTCCTACAACTCCGACTTTACATTATTTTATCCTCACAAACTGCAGGTGTTGATGAAGGCAAACCAAAAAGAATTCGCTACCAGGGTAGCTTCTAAGCCAGCCATGCCAAAAGTGGGGAAGAAGAAGAAACCGGTGCATACACCTGCTTCCTCAAGGATCTCAGAAGCCGGGAAGTTTCAAGGTTGCTTCTCTTCCTAACCCTCCCAGCCAGAAGTACCTGTTGGGAACACCACCAACCGTCCTCTGTTCCCTCTCGATCATCAGTTTCATTAGAGGATGAATATGCCTTTCAGCTGTAATTTAAATTGCACGTTATTTCCAGCATTTTCAAAAGGACAGATTTTCACTAGTAGTATCCCAAGGTAGCTGCTATTTTCTGTTTCCCTCTGCCTGAACAGAGTTCCGAATGGAGCAGGAGGAGATAAAGTCAGTGTTTGGGCCATATAAGAAGCCATAAACGCTGACAGGACAAACATTCGGGGACACGCGTTCCCGAGACCACCACGTAGAAATCTTCACAACAAATCAATGCGCTTTAATCAATACTACTTCTACGATTGCTTCCAGCCCCTACGTCGGGGTTTAGCCCCAGCTCAATTTTCTCACTAGGAAGAAAATTAACCCCCTCAGCTGAAACCAGCACACCCTATTAAAACGTTCAAAGGTTTTAAATCAGTCGCATCAATTCTGCGATTCCCAACGCCGCACACAGACACTGTCTGCTGCAGCTGGTGATTCGTGAGCTTTTAAGCAAATCCAAGCCAGACTGAGCTACTCTGTGTCAGGGAAAGGGCTTACATCTCCATTTGCTGAACAACAGCTTTCCTCATTTATTCTGCTGCAGAAGACCTTTTCCTCGTATTACTTAAGCGGGGCTTTACATTCAGGAATTCAGAAAAAGGAACTGACATTTCCTTTTGGCACCGCTTCCTCCGAACGCCGTATAATCAAACGTCACCTCTAAGGCAAGCCCCCCAGCACAACGCAGCGCCGCAAGCGCGCGGCGGAAAGATGGATGAGCAGAAGGTGGCAATAGAGCATCAGAAACCTCTACGCATTTTGTTCATAATTAGCTGCTTGCTGTCACCGCAACACACACACGTCCGCGCAGGTCATACCTCTCCGCTGAAAACACAACGTGATTTAGGCGTGATTGCTAACGACTACATTCCTTTTGGGTAAAAGCAGATGTAAGAAGAGTACCTCTCTCTCCTGGTTTAGCTGACATAACCACAACTTTCCTAACCACATCCGTGTGCTGCCTACATGGTTCCCTACATCCATCAGAAAAATACCGAATTCCAGGGGTTTTTTTATGCAGTTTCTCAATAGAAAAATTTATTGTAAGCCCATGAACCTCCAGCTGAGAAGCCAAATTTTCAGCACCTGTCTTAGGGTTAGAGTTGGAAAGTGTTATTACATTTTATACAACAACATCCCCCATAGTTTCTAAAAAGTCATCTCTTCTTTTGAGCACTGGTGGAAAGCGTACAGAAAGCTTCATTTTACTCTGTCCAAGATTCAAAATGTTTTGGTTTAACACGTACTTGCTAACCTGGTAACCACACAGAAATTAAGCTTGACTTAAGTTTGTAGTTAAGCTCATAAACATCAGTACCCAAAACCGTCATTTCTTACTGCTTCGTAGAGTCTTCTCAAACGCGGAAAGATTATCTTAAATTCCCTTTTTTATTAGAAACGTGTCCTGATTTACAGCCTTTATCCGAAGGCACAAAATAACAACTATTATGACTTGTTTTTGTTGCTGTTCTTACTAGGGAAGGAGGGAGGACATCACCCCTCGGCAACCGAGGGAGGAGGAGGAGGAGGCAAGACCTCCCTCTTTCGGCCAAAGGGGCATGAAGCAAGCAGAGCCGCCACTCGCCGCCTTCAAAAGAGACGACGATTTGAAGGCAACTAGTGTCATTTTTATCCACCCCGTGGTTCCGACGCAGCCAAATACAACAGAATAAAACAACAGGGAGGAGGAATTATTTTCACCGGTATGTCCTGCGCAACATGTCAAAGATGCAAAATGTTGTACTGCAAGCCAAGATGAGTCTGTTATAAACACTCATCTCTGTGCATTGAGGAAAACAGCTCTTCTAAAGTTTCAAAACATTTGACGTCGTCATTTTGAAGCTCTGCATAGGTTTTTCCAGTTTCAAACCTCTCAAAAGTAAAGATTCTTCCTAACATAAATGTAGCAATTAAATAGAAATCTTTCTGGCGCGCCCCCAAGGTCCCAGGCAGAGCCCACGAGGCAGCAGTACCTGCCCGAGACGCTGCCTGCAGCTCAGCGCCAGCTCCAGCCCTTCAGGGTTTAAGGATGACCCAAGTCTCCCCTGACAGACCACACGAAAGGAAACCCCACCGAACCACCCATCCTAGCAGTTATTTAGGTTTAGGAGCTAAGCTTGCAGGCGCTGGGAGCTGAAAGCCGTGCAGTGTGTCTGTGACACGTATTTATACCCCCTTGCACAGTGATTACAGCGTGCCAAGTTCACATTTCTGGCAACAACTCCCATGGTCCGCGAGCATGGCAGCACCCCAACACTGCCAGGTGGAGATCTGTGCGAATACCAAGCTATAAATACATTCGCAGACTTTGGTCACCTCTCATCCACCAAAAAAAGGATCTCAGGAGCATCTCCATTGATGGAGACATCATATTCTCTCTGTCATTGCAAAAGATCAGATTTTAAAAAAAAAACACCCCACACACCAACAAGACAAAGTAAGTGGAAATGGTAAAAATATCCAACATCCCAAAAAGCCTACCAGACTTATATACAACGTTAGCAAAAGTTATTGACGTGGCAAAGAACAAGACCCTCAGTTAAGATTTCAAATGACTAAATATCAAAGTGCATTGGTGTCTAGCTGCCAAACGTACCTACAAGTAATTTAATATCGATGCAGAGTTTATAAACTGACCATTTCAATGCCACCATAAGCCACGAACAAGCATCGGAAGGAAAATGAACGTACGTAAGAGCCATAGCTAGCTATTCACACGTGCACACGTTCGTGCGCTTGTCTCCCTCACAATTTCAAGCTGAGCTGTTACTGCTGAGATCTCAAATACATGAGAGCACATTTTTACTGCATCCTCGGAGAGTATTTTCCAACAGCAGTATCCTCTTAAGCTCCGTGAATTTGGTTCAAAGCACATCCATTCAGCTTTTTATCCTAGAATCGTTCCATACATTCGTTCTTTGTGAATGAATCTAGCTTTCCAGTTCTCCAATTAACCTATAAAAGACCTCAGGTCTTATCCTTTTATTTTCTGCTCATGAAACAAAGAACTAAAATTCCCATTAAAAAAAGAAAAATCAAATCACTATGCATCAGGAAGTTATGACAAGTTATTTACATAATATTCATATCCATAGATAGGCAATTTCAAGACCTTGTTCTCATCATACAGCTGAAAACCTCTTCCAAATAGCACACGCTTCTTCCGCTGGCATTGAGGAGCTAAAAAAAAAAAAGAGTCATGGGACAATGATCCCTTTAGCAGCAAATAATAAAATTATTCATAGACACTTGCTGAACAAAACAGTCTCGTTTGCTGAAATATTTGTAACTGATTATTACTAAGGAAACTGAATCCCAGGCTGGTTTGGGTTGGAGGGACCTCGAAGCCCATCTAGTTCCACCCCCTGCCATGGGCAGGGACACCCTCCACCAGCCCAGGTTGCCCAAAGCAGCCAAAATGTAAAACATTAAACAAACTATTAACTAAATATTGGATATTTTTTAACAGAAGAGTTAAAGGGTAAGCTACATACCATAGCAACCAACACTCATCTCTCGGTTATCAGTGGTTTTAAATAACTTAGCTTGGCTACTATCACAGCTACAGCTTCCAGACTGGTTAACAGATAAAGAAAATTATTCAGAAGCTATTTCTTGCCCCGGCTGGTTGTCTGGCTCCGTGACAACCCTACAGCACCCCGACTCTCCAACTGGACCTTTCCACCTCCTTCCCATTCCACCTCCATTCCAGAACACTGCCCTTGGTCAGACAAAGGTGAGCTTCAAGCCCATAGAAATAACTTGGCTTCCCCTTGAATCACGGACTTGGACACCGTTTGGGCATTAATTGCATTTGTTACGTGCTGTAATTGCCTAAATATGGGAGTCGAGTTTAAGGGATATGAGGAGTAAGATACCAACCACCAAAGAACAAAATGTAACTATGAAGTAGATTAAACGGCACAAACTAATTAAAATCAAGGAGAGCAAGAAAGGTAAGAAAGATGTTTCCTTTTAAAAAACAAAAAAGAAAATAATTAATATCTCCTAAACATTACTTTTTCCTAAGTCTCTGTGTCCATATCTCTTCAGTAAGTTAATATTGACTTATGTGCCATCAAAAGACTGTCACACACCCAAAGATAAACTTAGTAATTGCCAACCACCACCTCCCAAACCTCAGAAAAAACATCATTTTCAAGCTGATTTGATATCAAGAAACTGACGTATATGTCTGAAGAGAGCAACTTGTCTTTGAAAGCATACCCCAAAGACTGAGAGCAGAAGTTTTAAAGGAACGGTAATGGGAGAACTGCCAAAACGTTCATACTCAATACACACGTGAAAGTAAACGAAACTTCATTTTACCCGAGCACGTACTTTCACATCAACGTGGAACTTATGACAATACACGGACTTGCCTTTTACTGGATCTACAGTCCTTGAAAGATACCGTCCCATATGACTCAAATTCCATTCCTGTTGTTATATGGATGCCTTTTGGCAGGACTTATTTTAATAGTAATAATTCACTGGTAATCCTTTGATGTGCCAACTATTAACCAAGAGGTTGTTGGGTTTTTTTTTTCCCCCCTACTAACACGAGCATCCAGTTGTTGTGCCGATGAGATCACGACCCCGCAGGGTGCGTGAACAGCGGCTTCGAGCAGCTCCTGGTGCTGCTACAGCACTGCCAAAGAGATGTAGAAAATACCAGATGATGTCATACACAGGTAAAAGTTGTATTATTGCACTCGCACCGTTATTGTCGAGCCCAGGCGGCAAGATGCTGGTTGAAGGGACGGTGCTTCGCTTCCTTCCAAGGTTGCTGTAATGTTAAGTACATCAATTCAGCTCTCCGCATTTTCATAACTTGTCCAGGGAAAAAAAAAAAAAATAGATAGTCTGAAAAGCTCCTCACCGGGAACTAGACAACCTAGACTCAACTCTCACACTGACAGATGTGACCGCTGTGGTGCGGAGAGCGATGTTTGCAGATTGTCTAACCATTTACAGTGTAAGGGCAAGTTGCTTCCTATTATACCAAATTTAAAAAGCTTTGGGTACTTGGAGCCTCTCTCAGGCTGACAGTCTAGCCATATCAAAAAAATTATGCGTGCAGAACAGATTATTTTAAGAAAATTCTTACCACCACTTTGCTGCAAACCTCCAGAATATTCACGCTTTGGAGCACAGATTTAAAAATCTGGCTGCCATGTCAGGGATAAGCTTTCTGCCATCCCCATGAAAATTCATCCAAAGCTGAACAAGTCACAAGCCTCTAAAAATGCAGCTTACATTTCACATTACGAGGTCTTTCCTGTGCCGCAGGCTCACAGACTCGGTGGAAGTGTTCCGGTTTCTAAGTTTCTACACTTTAACAAAGTTATTTCAAAAACAGGAGGCTACCAAAGAAAAATTTCAATATTTGAAATGAAAGACAGGAACCACAGGTAATGCCAAAAAAAAAAAGAAAGAAAGAAAAAAAAAAAGAGTACATTAATTTCTTGTGCTACAGAATCAATAGATGCTTTTTTTTCACATAACTCCTGCATCATTCAGCACACAAAATGGATGGAGCGCCTCGCTAAGAGCTTGCTGTTTTATCTTTGCTTTTTAAACCCAGCCGTGACTACGAGGTTATTCATTTCCTGATGGCTTCCTTATGAAAGCAAATATTTTATAAATCAAGCCGTGCTTACGAGAGCAAGAGAACTGACAAGACAAACAGTGAGCTACTGCAAAGACTGAAATTGCCTAGTCATTTGAATAACGATTGCTGCCTTTGGCGCGCGGTATTCCTGCAGTCGCGTTTTGCTGTTGCTCTTGATCACGTACCCGTATTCAGCACAACACTTCAACTGCAGCAATATCTCCCCATATTCGTTAACGGGACTATTTTCCTTTGTAACCCTCCTATTTCCCCTCCCAGAATTTAAGAACACATCCTGTATTCTACGAGTTTCGTACATCCCGCTCCAGCAGCTGGGGCAGAGGTGGCTGCAGGAATACCCCTTCGTCGAGCAAGGAGGAAGGGTTTACTGAGCTCAAGGAGGGACAAAGTTTTGTGTGAGAGAAACTGCGGAGGGTTCTTAAACATCCGGAGCTCAGGAAATCCCCTGAGCCAAAACCAGCTGGAGGCTGGGACATTTTGGGGGGAAACTATCAGATACGCTTGCCTTTTTCTTACTCTTCCCCAAGCACCGGGCTGTGGGTATCGTTGAGGAACCACCGAGAAAAACAGACCCTCGGGTCCGATCTCGAAACGCAGCTTTTATGGATGACCACCGTGGTTAGGAACTCAACGCCCAGACAAAAAATTCATTTCTTCGCACGCTTTCAGACTGCCTGAAGAACGAGGAAAGCAACGGTTGGTTCATCAATTAACAACCTATTTACGGTTTCAAGACTATCACTACCACTAAAGCCATTTTAAAACACATCGGTTAACGCAAATTGAAAGAAGAATGAGAACAACGCAGAGCGTTTTGTAAATTTTTTTGGCCACGTCAGAGGTCGCAATCTTCAAGACCAACTCCTGCTGTAGAGTTACGAGAAGGTACGGAGCGAACGGCAGCTCCCAGCTAACCCTCTTAACAGGGAGGTGTAAATAAAACCATCACATCGTCTCACGTTAACCTTTTCCTAAATGGGAGGATCATTTCTTCCTCCTCTGAAAAGGCCATCTGTGCTCTCCTGGACAGTACCACCCTGCCTCGGACGGTTTCTGTTGTTCTGTTTTTGATACGTTTTAGGACACGTGTCCAACATTGAACGTTATTTATAGAGGATCCTACATCAAACTTCTATTTCGGTATTTGTCCTTGTTCTTAACACAAGACCAAATTCAGGTTTTCCAGCTGCTACTCCATTTTAAAAGTTTTGGAAGACTAACGGCCCAGTCCAAAAATCCTTAACGCCTTTCCTCGAACAGTTACTAAACGTGGACCCTAGCAACTTCTTCCATCACACGTTACCTCACGTTCACCCAGGAGCGATTTCGCCTGTCCGGAGGGGCAGCTCTAGGTTCTCAGCAGCTCCGTAACCACCCACCTAAGGTTTGCATCACTCAAAAGGCACTGCAAACTTGCTTTGTTGGTGGTTTGGTTTTTTTTTAATTCCACTCTTTTCATTCACTTAAAAATCTCTTCTATAACAAAACTGTAAACAGACTCTTTAGAAAGCACCCAATTCCCATCTAAAAAAGGGCTGTTTATGTCTAAGTGCTAAAGAAAAGAGCTAAAATGTAGCAGGAAATGTCTATTAGCCACCGCTGTGCAGGATTTTATCCCAGTGCTTTGAGTTTTTAACTCAACTACATCAGCTGACTCCCCTCTGAGAATTTATAGAGGTTCATTAACGGTTGCTAATGTCAAACCATGAATATGGTCTTTGTTTCATGTAACATACAGGCTCTATACCCACTCACATGCGTGTGTGTATGTAAGTATACACACACTTCCATTTTTTTTTTAATTTTTTTTTAATTAAAAATGTTTGGGAAAAATACTAATTGCACAGCTTCGATATTTAGAATACACAACTTCCTCCCTATCATTTGTACGACCTTTTTAGTTAATATAATTACCGTTACAGCAGATCATAATTTGTTCTCATGGCTACAAATTAATGAGACAAATTGCTGTGACATTACAGTCTGAGCAAAACAAGAGCAGACAACGAAGCAGACCCAGCTAGCATCAGCTTCTTTAGCGGCTAATGGGCTCCGCGTACACAAAGGAAATAAAAAATACTTCCTCCTCTACCTTTGCGTTCCCACCTCCGCAGCGATGCGGGCCTCTCAATCACAGACATTACAGCCACAGGAGGTTGTAAAAGAAACCACAGAGCAGGTTTGCAGTCGCTTTAAAATATACGCGATGTACATGTCAGCCCTTCCCCTCCCTGCCCGACGTAAGTCTGGAGAACTGATTTTGTGCGGGAGCAAACAGGTTGCTCATACAAGAGCTCATTAAAAGCTTTGCGTTCCTAACCTGAGGTAGAGGTTGGGTGATATGTTTTGTTGCCTCAACTCGCTCACTTTTAACAGATGAAAAGTTTGGGGTAATTCTAATTTCTTTTTATTAGTCGTTCATGCCATTGTAAAGTAGCCTAGGGAAACCAATGGTTTATAAAAACAGAGATAGTAACTACATGCCACTGATACTTTACGAAGAAAAAACCCTACACTATCCATTCCAGCAGAAAAAGCGATCACACTTACTTTGTCCACCCTCAAACGCGTCAGTAGAAACCTTTCAGCCATCAACACGCCCAACGCAAACACAACCCTCGCTTCCAATTGATTTTGCATTGACTCTTGAAACACAGCCAAGGAAACAATCTTCAGAGAGAAGGGAACATGCATGAAGCACTCTGACAGAAGATTAGATGCGCTTTTTCAAGTGGTACTTAAAGACTGAAGAGTGAAATTTCCATCGTATACAAAGACACTTCAAGGTAGGCACAAGCTTAAAGGGATGGACTTTTGACACCCTCAAATCTTTGGTGGTGGTTGAATCCCTGACAAAGTTGTATGCCTTGGCCCCATCTTCAGCCCCTAACTGGGCGACAAATAGCAGTAGAACATGGATGGAGAAGAGCAAAGGCAACAATATTCTGCACTTACGTTTCATTTAAGATTGTTACTACCTGCGTTCCAGCTTTTACTTCCAGCCAACTCCTGGGCACCAGACATAGCGTTGCCGCCCAGAAGGTTTTGTCTAGAGAGGAGACCAAGAACACCATCAAATAGTCAAACTGCAATTTCCAAAAGACACCAGTTATTACCCTTGCTTGATTTACTGAGCTGATCTGTTCAGTGCTACAGGTATATGCAAATTTGTAATGCTGCTGGATAAGCATCACGGTACAATTGCAGGACCGGTCGTCAAGGTAGCTCTTTGCTGTTGTTTAAACATAAAGGAAATGTGGAATGCTGAAAAGCTACAGGTATCCAAGTAATATGCCAGAGCATTTGGGGAAAGTCTAGTTTTCCAAAACATTGTTTGGTTTTTTTAAATAGCAACATCCCTTCATATACATGAAAGGATTTGCAAAATTGGGAAGGGGGCGGGGGGGGGAAGAAAAACACGCAAGCCATAATTAACTGAAATATTAAAAAAAAAAAAAAAAGAGAAGATCTTGAAAAGTAGCTCTGAACAGTGGCCAGACCTATGTTTTCATCTCTTCTGGCACAATAACAAAACTGCAAAAAAATCGCATGAGAACAAAGTGTTTTCTCAACATATGTTTATAAACAGAATCTAAGAAATCTGGCTGGCTGATAAGAGCTACCCATTCTCTCGCTGGAAAAACATAATGCCCTTTTGACTGCCATGCTTCTAGTAAAAGAAAATAAGTAAGATTTTGGCAAAAAGGCTAAGACAGATTTTAAAAAAATTAAAAAAAAATCCAGCAGCCAACCTGTTGCTCTTTGCAATCAATGCTTCACGTGCCAAGTTTAGCTTTATGTCTGGCAAATGCGCCATGGAAAGGCTCGGGACTTTAGCAGACCCTTCCTCAGGATTTATACTTTGGGCTCATTTTTAAATACAGCAAAGTCACTTTGGGAGATCTTAGCCAATCTGATGTGGCTTCCTCCTTCTATCTTTATGCCTAGGAAAAAAAAGGAAAAAAAACACCCACTAACAAACCAGAAGAGAACAAGCCACAGAAGAGCCATATACAATCTGCTCCCTAAAGAGTTTCTGCCTCAAGCAAGACATGCTTTCTGCGCCCGGCTTCTTCCCAGCTACTAAAACTGAAAGCAATTTTCAAGCCTGGCCACACACCACCTTAAACCAGCCAACACTCGTTCACAGTGCACCGCTCAGCCCTCGGCCAACGCTCCTTCTGGGAGGTCTAGGTTCAGACCTAGCGCTGGCCACTTGAATTGTCCTGGGTGCCGTATGGCCCATCAGCTTCCATTTCTGACGGAGCAGCCCCCCCTTTGGTGGTATTTAGCTTAGCTGCTAATTGCCCCAGCATCTGAAAGCATTCCAACGTAGAAATCAATAGGGGGAGTGAAATACTTTGAAGTCTTCATAGAGACTCTGGAATTTCTCCCACGTTCTAGTCACAGAGCCCAAGAAGATCAAAACAAATTAACCGTGACTTCTTTGTGCTCATTTTTGTTACAATAAAAATGCTTTTCCTCACATCTGGTAACACAGGCCAGATCACGATGGATTAATCACAAAGAAAACGAGCCTCTTGCATACCTGCTGAGGAATACAGGGTGGCAAAAAAGCAGAGCAAACTCACCGTACACCATTTCATCCTTCTTCTGAAGGACCAGGCTAAAGTCAAAGAGTAATTTATTCACTGTGCCCATTCAAACTTTCCCGTCCCTCGAAGCTGCCAACTCAAGTATCATTTAATGTGAAAGGCTATGCTGCTGTTTCCAGATGGAGACATCTGTTCCTTCAAAAATTCCAACAGGCAGCTAATAGTCACAACTGAAATTCACTGTGTACCTAGACAGAATTTGAAGATACGCATTTTGTACCACCGTTAAACCCGGCACCAAACTAAGCATTAAGCTACAGCAATGCAACTGGAAGGAAAGGAGGAGCACAGCTAAACCCGCGGGCGAAACACGGAATCACAGAACGGTTTGGGTTGGAACTTTGGAAGATCCCCTAGCCCAACGCCCCTACCCCAGGCAGGGCCGTCATGTTTTGTGTTTGCACGTACAAGGTTTTCAGACACAGAGCTCAGAAGGTGCAATTTAACTGTTAATGTACACTAACAGACAAGTGCTGCATCCGTTTGTTAAGGAAGAAAAAAAAAAACCAACAAAATAAAGATAAGGTGTAGACATCAGATCTAAAACTTCCATTGCTCACTGTAAAAATGTTCATCCAAGCATACGCGTCCTCCACGTACAGCTTTTTTCACCAATACGACAACAAAGTTATCTAAAAGAAAATACCACCAGAGTGCGCGACACACGCAAACAGCTAAGTACTCAGAATTGGCTTGGATTAGAGGTCATCTCAGGCTCAAAAATATTTGGTTTAAACTAATTAGGTGTTACGTAGCTCCTTCCCAACTCTTCTAAATCAGGCAGACATGTATCAGAAAACAAAATTACGTCCTCCTTTGCAAAACTTGGCTCCTCTCCATCGACGCTAGTTGAATTTAGCATGCAGACCTACCCTCGTGGTTCTATGGAAACTGAATTTAACAAGCATGGGGTTCCCCCCCTCCCCAAAAAATGACAGTATGTTGCCTACAGTTACCAATACTGACTACCGCCCCATTAACCTAATATTCTTTAGCATTCTTTGCATTAAACAGAAAAGGAAATTGCCAAATATCTCAATACTTCAGTGATTCTCACAAGCACCAACTCACCCTTTAAAAGTTCACCGGCACGAACACGACCAGCATACTATCAAGCTACGCAATTTGCCAGATATTTCAAAAAAAACAGAGACCCCCAAACACAGCTGTAGTTTGCGGCTTTAGGAATCCAGGACGGATCCTTCAGCAGAGGAATTCCACTGACAGGAGCTTTGCATTACGGCTGACCCATCAGATCTGTACCTGTACATTGCAGCATCACACCGCAGCGGGGATTTTCCTCTCCCTGCTAGGTCTGACCTGCTCAGATTTTAACATCCTGTTTTCCAATGGACGAAGAGATTAAAACGTTAGCGTGGAACAGAAATCACAGGGGCTGAATACGCTTAGCACGTAGAAGTCGCACACTATCATGTGTTCATACAGGAATACATGCATTCGTAAAAGAAGCCTAACGAGAAAAAAAATAAATAGGGCAGGGGCAATAGAGATAATTGTAATGGACAGAAAGTAAATAACATCTTTTAAATTTCTCTTGTAAGTCATTCAGCAGGGAAGCTCCTACTGCTCAGCTGTGGACCTGGGAAAAGTGACAACCAATAAAGGTAAATCCTATTCAGGAATTCACCTGCTCCCCAGTGTCGCTGCTGAGCTCGGTGAACATCTGGAGCTCTGTACTTGCCTGCAGAGTAGACAGAACGCGGCTCCAGGGAGATCTGCCGTCCTGCTGGCCACTTTTACAGCTGTATTTTTTTTCCATGGTCTCTCGGTAGCCCCTTTGCATTCCAATGCACCAGTGTAAGCTTACTAGTGAGGAAGAGAAGATTTATTGATCCCTGCTTTTTCCAAAAACCTGGGACTAGCAGTGAAATGTATTATACTCTCAGAAGTAAAAAAAAAAAAAAAAAAATAAGGTTCATATGCTCCCAAATACTAGAAATCCAGTGTACCTCTGTTCTTTGCTTGGACATATATCACATACAGAACCGCATCGCTCAGAAAGGATAACTCTCTTGAGCAGACTGCAAAGAGATTCTTTTATCACATCTAAATCACAAGACACAACAAATGTCTCCCAGTCAGGAGATCTGGCAGATTTTGCCATCCAGCTGCTATTCACAGAGGTTTGTAGTTCTCTAAAATGAGATCAGGAGGATCATTAAGAGATTCCAGGCAGATGCTCTTGTACAGTTGGATGTTGAACAGCCCACCAGCTCACTCAGTTTAAAAAAGCAAAAAAAATAAAAGAGAATTACTGCATCTCTCAGCATTGGATCAGGTCCCCTAGCAATCACCCCAAGTTCAGGATCACTCATGAGGAAAAAAAAAACGTGGCTGTTGACAGCAGAGCCAGAGCCACAGACGCCTGGCTCCACAGAAAGCTGGGGAGAGGACGTGCCATAAGCCCGCTAAGTGTCTTTTATCAAAAGCCTGAAGAGTAAAAGACAGGGCAGCATTGCCCTGCTGCGTAGCCCACCACCGGCCACCTTCTTGCCTGCCAATGGCAAATAAACACTGTTTGTTCTGTGGTATAAAATATATATACGCACAGGCAGGTCCGATGGCAGAGCCCGGCTCAGTTGAGCCCTGGGGAAATCCATGTGGACACAGTTATTGTTCCCACTGCTATCTCTACAATGACACAGGCTAGAAATCTGTCGTCTTAAAAGGCGAGACAAAATTACTAGAGAACAGCGACACTCTGAAATCTTAGAGGATTTTGACCTACTTCTGAGAACCCCTGACCTTCGCACCTTGCTTGGCATTTACCTAAATGAACTGTACAACCTCAGCCTAACGTTTAAAGCCCTTTACTGAGAGCTCCACCTCACGAATGTGGCTGGGCAGACAAAAATACGATCCAACAGATGAAACTGGGAGGGAGAAAAAAAAAAAAAAAAGAAAAAGAAAAAGAAGCAAGTGCATCTATACTTCAAGAACCAGTACGGCAGCTTGCTCGAGATGGTGATGATGCAGTGCACAGAACCACGTCTGGTTTACCGAGATGATCTCTGAATACTTTCAGAGGCATAAGAGAAAATTAGACTCTTATTCCTATGAGAATTAAAGGAATTTTGTGTTCCTCAGCAGCAGCCTCTCTGCTGGCTTCTGATAGCAAGCCCAGGGCTACACTGAAGGAATAATAACGCACTGCAGACGATCATTAAGACAGACAGGACACGACGTGCTTCCAAAAGGAAGCTTCTAGTTACGTTTCGGAGACCTGATAACATGTCAAATGTAATAAACTAAATTGCCTGAAACAAATCACTTTAATTTCATCTTTTTATATCATCATATCTGTTTCCCCACAATGTATCTTAATGTAGCCTACGAGACATAAATCTGTACGGGACCAACTTGTATGGATTTTACACGTACCAAATACATGAGAGATTCAGTAAGCATTGTGTCAGATTTAATTTTTTTGCTTGGTATATAGAACTAGCGCACAAGTAATTACTGCTGATTTTGACATAGACTTTATCAGTTCCAAATAACCGCTTAAGAAAAATCCCAGTAATGCAAAAACCTGTAGTCTCCTCTATTTTCCATACGGTTGTGTCTCTGCTATACTACAAACCCTAAGCTCGTGTCGCGGACAAAAGTGGAACCACTGAAAGGCTCAGCTTTGAAAAGCCTGAAACCAGTTTTAAGCAACGGTGTGTCATTCAAGCATTCGGACCTCCACGCCAGCGTCCATGGACCGGGGAAGGTAAATGTCAACAACAAGTGAATGAGCTGGGGTGCTCCAAACCCCACCTTCAGAAAGCAACGACTACGCCGCACGGCGGGCTCCGCTCGTCATTCCCCAGTCACTCAAAGTTTTGCCTCAGATTCAAAACTGGACGTTTTCTTAATGTTTCACTCCTCAAATTAAAAAAAAAAAAAAAAAAAATCACTTTAAGGTAGCCACAATTAGCAGGGTTTTGTTTTAATGCTAGCCAAGCAATTACGCTTCTAAAAGGCTAGAACAACGTTGTGGCATTCTCTGGGGACTTAAAAGAACTTTTAGTTCCCACAAAGGCATTTATCCACTGATAATCAACGGAACTCTGCCATCGCTACCTTCTACACGTTGATATGTCTGTGCTGCTGTTCAGAAGAACCTCTGAGCTGGTAAAACTACAGCAAGCTTCAGGAGAAAAAAAAAAAGTCTATTTGTTTTCTTGCTTAGCTGCAACACACCCCCCATCTTTCAAAATACTTCTTGCTTAAAATGCAAATCAGAACAATCAAGTGCAATCAAAGTTTTAGTTGGACAGGTGATTTTTTTTTTTATATATATATTTTTTTTTTAACTGAAATATTCCCAAACACAAGTTTACCATCTCAGCTTCAGGTGAGGCTTTGTTTCTCCATGACATTTCTGTCAGTAAAATCCCAGTGGAAAGGAAAATCAGGAAGAACAGAAGAAAAAGATGATAAAGTAGTTACAAGCAGCCAATAATGGGAAGTTCTATAAAAGGCAAAACTATTTACAATTTTTCAGCTGAAAATCCTTTCAGAGAACACTTACTTTTTGTGTCTAATGTAGTTTTGAGGTTTTAACTTAAAATCTAGGAAAGGTGAACAGCCCAAAACCCAGTAGTCTCCGTAATCTTTGCAGAAGTAGGAAATTCAGAGTTCAACCTCCATGCTGCCTTCCTGAGGTCAGAAATTGAGTCTGTCTTCCATATCCCAGACACACTGCTTAATCAAAAGGTCTATCTTCCTCCTTCCACCCTTCTGTCAAAAACATTAAGTAGTCTAACTTTCTTTCTAATGGAAATAATTAGGAAGCATTGTTATAAGACAGAATTCTTTTTCTTTAACCAGCCTTTCCAAAGATTCTTCCAAATAACTTTGTGTTACCATCCCTAATAGGCATTAGTTGGAATTACTCTATGCTATAGTTGCTCTCCCATCAACCTACGCTCTTCTGATGGATTTCACTGCCTACCGCATTTGACAGCAAACATTCTACACGATAAAAATCGATTATCGGCAATTTTAAGAAGTAATCAGAAGGACAACTATCGCAAACAGAAATATAGCAGCGTGTACTTTGAAGCTTACGCACGGGTGTCATCGGCAGAAGCTCAAGAATTTTGTTAGCGGCATATTTGCAGATAGCGCTTCCCGACGCACGCTAAGCCCTTGCATACCTACACAGCCATCTGGCTGGCAAGGAAGTGGCTGCGTAGAGATCAGATACCGCTTCAGCTTTCTCTGAGTTACTGAGCAATATCATCTCTTAGAAATCAGATGCCACACGTCTATCAACTTCATGATCACCATCTAAAGCGGACTTTCCGGTGAGCAACAGCAAAATCAGCAATACCTCAGCTGACCTCAGGCAAAGTCTCCGGGACAGAAAAACATTTCAGGCACGACACTTACCTATTCCATTCATCGTATTATTATTCCTATTACTTTTTTTAGCATATAGCAAATAAAATAAATTTTAGCCAAATAGCTAAAAACAAGTTTTGCCTTCTCTGCAATGACACAGCAAGGACCTCCTGCCAGCCTAGAGGTCATCTGACAGCAAAGAAGGATTAAACCCCCTGTACAGGGACAGCAAGCGGAGTTCAAAAAGACTCCCTGCCCATTACCGGCCTCTCCCCGCTACTGAACGGTTCGGTGTGCGTTACCTTCAAATAACCCACGACCTGCTGGTGACGCCCCAAAAACACTTCACCTGCACGCCCAACAGCGTCACTACAAACCAGAGAGGTAGAAGGACCGACACAGGTTGGCATTCGGTCGATTGGGTTACACAGATAAAAAGCGAAGAGAATAGCATCCAGTTTCCCATCAGATGCTGATGTCACTTTAAGGACAGCATGAACACCAAACACAAGCTCGATGATTTTTCTTTTTGATTCAGGGAACAAAAGAAGGTTCAATCAATTATTATTATTTCTTAAAAGAGGCAAACATTCACTAAACATGTACTCAAACACATTATTCATACATTCCTCCTCAATCTAAAGTAAAATACCTTTTGCAACATGCTGGCCATTTAAATGTCAGTTCTTCATGTCCCCTTCAGTTACTTACCTAAAAAAAAAAAAGGAAAAATACATTAATTTTCCATGTTCTCAAATCTATCATGAATACATACCTTGCTCCCCACTGCTCCCCAGTAAGTTTTCAGCAGTTATAAATTAGGTAATACCATTAGGGTAATGGGGTTTGGTTATATTATTAGTTTAGATGACATGTTTCCACTTCTGCTTCAGCTAAGCATTCAGTAATTGAATTTAAGATTTTTCTTTTCTTATTATTGCTTTTTTCCTCCCCAGTAAATGATTTCTAAATAAAAGCTATTTGATGCCCTCAATTTGATTTCCACATTCTGTGCTTTTACACTGGGAGGTGGGGGGAAGAGTCATAGTTGCAGTGGCAGTAATGGCAATATAAAACATTCAGCAAAAGTATCCCAACACGGTCTTCAGTGCAGAAATTTGTGCAACTTCTAAATAGCTACTGGCAAGAAAACAACGTTTTGAGCAGACAGCACAGGACGGCAAACCATCGGACTCTAGCTGACAGACTAGTCCTATGAACTCAGGTATAGCTTGGGTTTGGTAGGAAGGCACTTGAATTTCTTCATTTTAGGTTTTTGTTCGCTTCCTTGCTTTATGAGGATCGTGTCCTTCAGGCTTTTTGCTTAAGGGAAAAGAATTAAAAACTTCTCTGAAAATCAAAACCTGAATATATTCCTGGGAGGAAGAGCTGTAATGGTTTTATCAATCATTAGGTGAAATCCCAGCAAAGCAACAAGTGTTGGCACTACTAAATTCTAGTTTCATCTGGCAGACACTGGAGCAACAGTACATACAAGCCCCCAAAACCAGCAACAGAACTACACCCTCCAGCCAGAAGCAGCGAGAAGAGCCCCTGCGTGACAAGCTCACAGTTCTCTTCCACAAAAACACGGGGTTTATGTCATTATACACCCCATCTGCTTTCAACAAGCCCCTTTCCACGCCAGCCAGGCGTGAGTTCAGACCCTGCTGGAGGTCCTGTCCTTCCCTTCTCCCCCAGGAGCACTCGCCCAGAGCACCCAAATGGGGAAAAACCTCTGGCACGCCGGGAACCGACCCGCAGGTGCCCAGCACGACTACGCAGGCAGAAGCGGCTCTGCTCAAATCTAGGTGACGGTAACTTTTTTCTCCATAATTTGTACAAGGAGACTGGGCAACAACCACAGGTGTCAACATCCACAAACCTCGAATGAATCTCAGCTCTTACTTCTCCCACCCATGCATCCTCCATCACTCGTCTATGATCGAACGGCATTTATTATTACTTCTTCTCTACGCTCAAACTGAAAATTATTTTAAAAGTTTACCATACATCCTATAAAAAGTGTGATGCATCTGAGATGATCCTTAAAATACATCCTTACAAGCACCGATTCTGAAATATTGCATCCATACCACCACTTTTGCCATATGCTGGCTTTTCAGATGTTTTCTTAACCAATACTGCAAGTTGAAAATGAAAAGGAGCGTAGGTGAAACCCATACCAACTAAATAGCTTTCATCTTCAATCAAAAACTCATCTGAATTTCCTTAAATCATAACCCCATACTTTCCAGCATTATGCTTGCCCAAGCTTTCTGAAAAATTTCAGATGGAAATTTCACTTTTTCACATAATGTGCTCACACCGAACAGAGTGTACAGGCTCAACATTCATCCTGCCTGTACTCAACTAACTTTATTTTAGACTGAATTTTAAATCACTGCCAAATTCAGACATCTACTGCACAAGTTCTGCTGCTTCCACTGCTTGTCAGCCTACTCCGTGATGCCTCTGAACGATCGCTTTTTTTTTCCCCCCCGCTGGCAGAACTCATATTATCATCCTCTTTCAAAGCAGAAAATTTCGGTCCTTTAGTCCATATGCACGCACATGTTCAGCCTTTTTCAAGAGAAATATAACTGCCAGCTATAATTCGTACTTCTCCAGGGTATAAGCCCATTTCAGAGTTTATAAAATTATTGTGCTTTAACTACAAAATGTATTTAGCTGGATTTAAATTCCACTATTATATACTTTTGTCCTTAAAGTGACAACTCAATGAATTATTGCTATCTGCCCGCTTGTGCTGGGTTTTAGGCTTAGTTCTTTTTCCCCCCTCCTGTCCCCTTTAAGAAGGAGCACAGTCCTCAAGGTCAGCGAGAAAACACATTAATCCTGTTCGTCACAGGCACTCTCATTCCTAGTTTTCCTACAGTTGTTTGCAGTGATTACCCACACACCCATTCCACAGACACTTCTGAGCGACAATAAAAACCTTGAGTGACTTTTTGTCGCAGTTTAAAAAGCTGGGAGGGGTCCCATACAAAAAGTACGTATTAAACTTCAAGTACTACAGCTGAAGCTTATTTCTGCGGAAAAATATCTTTGTCCTTTGCCACTTGGCAAGCGTTACATCGATTCAGCTGCCTGGGGCTTATACCGCAAGAGTTGAAATCAAGACAAGCACCCCTTGTTGTGCATTTAGAGTAATCGCGAAGAATGCGCGTACTTCAGCTGTCCTTTTGCCCGTTCTAGCTGCAGATCACAAGCATTCCACTCAAATGAGGTGTACGCGTCTCTTTTATCGCTGAAAAACAGTTATGCGGGAAACAAGGATCAGACAGGCTCCAAAGGAGGCGACTCACAGGCAGATAATGAATCCCACGCCATTTCTTTCATGCCATGCCCTTCCTTTCGCACCTCCGCCATCCCAAGGCATCTAAGACTGTACCGATTCAGGGCGCGTTCAGGGCAAATATGGGACGTAAGCTGTTAGATCTCACGTGGCATCTCAACAGCTTCCTTCGGGGAACACCAAGCCAAGGTCAAGCTGAAGGCACACTTGCTTGAGGGCATGCCTCGCTCGCTGCTCCTCGATTCTTCTGTCTCAGCTATTACCGGGCCTTGCAATTGCCACTACATCTAGTTGACAGCGATATCTGAAGAGCTTGAGCTTGTGAAAGGAACCCAATTCTGTGCACTTAAGCACATGATTAAATGGGATATAGACATGGTTTGAACCTTCACGCGTTCAAGAAAGCGGTTAAACAGACGCTTGACCAATAAAGTTCTGACAACTTGTTGTGTGTATTACCTTGCCAAAAAACTACCTCTCAGTAACTCGGCCGGTGCCAAAGCGTGCAGTCCATCTCCACAGATTTGTTTCAAGAACACTTAGAAGTCTTGAAGATCACCTTCCTTCCCCTCCCCGCTCCCATCTTCCCCCCAAACCCAAAATAGTTCTTTGGTCCTGGCTGGCATTCTGTATCTAAACCAGCCAAATACAGACTGCATAGGTAGATTAGGCTGTAGGCTCCAGGTTGGGGGGACTACGCTGGAAGATCCTGCTCTGAATCAGGTAAAATATTGGAGCTTTCTGATGCCAACGCACCACGCGAGAACCCTTCCTGATCACCGAGCTCCCAGGTCTCCTGGACAGGCGTCTCCGTTTCTTCCGTGGAACAGCTCCGCTTTGTATAGTTAAATATTTATTGGGTTGGGGAAAGAAAATGCATTTCGTGCGTCATAAAGCAGCGAAGAAATCAGAGTAATTGAGGAGCCATTAAAAACTACATTACTGTTTCCTCAGGTATTTGGAGCGAATCTAGCAGCGCTGATAAAAGATGTTCAAGTGACTAATGTGCAAGTTATCCTCCACCATTTGGATCAAGAGGCGATTGTGTCTTTTCACACCCTCGCCTCCCCCTTTCTCAATACCGTAGCAGCTTATTACAAATACAACTGCCAGAAATGTTACCCTACACGATAAATACGGCTTCCTCCTTCTCTAACATTAATTTTAAAGAGACATATAATATCCACTGTAGACAAATAATGACCACATTAGTTGCAGGTGTCACAATACCGTCTTTACGCGTGACACTCAAAGCCATACCTCTGATTTTAGAGGAGGATAAAGATACAATAGTTATTCTGAATCATGGAAGAAATTGGTATAACAGCTTAAACACTGAGCTTCTTGTAAAATAGGATTACTGCTAATGGATGAAGCTGTCTCTTGTCTGTCTAACAATTAGAAGCGATCCTCCAAACACTCCGACTGGAATTGTATTAACCAGCAATTACAGTTGTAAATATAGCCATGAGACCGAAATCATATTTTTCCCGCTACAGCAGAGGACTTGAAATGAAAATAGTTTAGTCCAAACCTGCACGCCGCCATCCGCCCCGTGAAACACGGGCAAGTCTCCTTCCTTCGGGGTCTGGGTCCACCGAATTAGATTAACTAGAAGCTGCTTTACCTTCCAAGCACTCACTCCAAGAGCCAGGAGGGGCTGGTAGAGCATCACTGTCTTACGGCCATGCCCCCCTGACTGCTCCGGCTCGTCCCCTGTCCCCCACATCACCGTGTTCTTTGAGTTCCACGCCAGGTTCTCGCATCTGCTCAGAGCGACTCACGCCAGCAGCAAACACTGTGGTTTGCTTTCTGAATTCACACGTGGTTAAGAAACACATTCTGCCAACCTAATAACTTTTATCCTGCGCTGTAACATATATTCCGTTTACTAATCTTATTTTGAACTAATCTCTTCAGAAATTCGGTGTTATTTTTTGTTCACTCCTTTCTGCAACGATTTACCTGCCTTCCCTTACTTTTCTTCCTTGATACCTTTACTTTTTTTATCCTGATACCTGCAACTCACTGAGCAAGTAGCCTGAGAAAAGCTGCGTTAAATCAGATTTCATATTCCTCGGGTACTAAACATACCACACTTAGCACAACCGTAACGCCCATCCCAGCCTTTCTGTCTGGAAGGAAAATAAATGGAAGGAGATATTTACCACCATTACCTGCCTGAATTATTCTGTTTCTCCTACATAAAGGAGGGGAAAATTGGTTTACCTTGGAAAATAAAGCTCTATAGCTCTGCCCGGGTGCTTGAAAGAGAAAGAAAGAAAAAGGACACTCTTTTCCACAGGATCGTTGGGGTTTTTTTTTTTCAGACTTGCATGAGATTTTCCACATGTAAAAAAAATAATTAAAAAAAACCAAACCACAACACAAAAACCACACACACACAAAAGAAACCACCACAACACTTTATGAAGGTTCCTAAATCATTTTGGAAATAGTCTCTGGCTACTGGACATTACCTGGCCTATCTGCACCTCTCCATGCATGTTTCTGTGGTTAAAACCTTAACTTTCTACATGTGGCCGTTGGGACAGAGGGAAGACAGAAGGCAGGGACGAGCAGGCACTCGGCCTCAGAGCTGCTTTTCCTGCTTTTGGAGATGCAGGTGTCACGATCTAGGCAAAAAGAAAGCCTGGAAAAGTTTTGAACACCTTTGAGACCGAGTTTGATCACAGCCCTCTTAGTTCCTCAAGTCAAAATCTGTACTACTACTTTAATTTGGGGTTTTGAGATAGCTGCACGGGTTGACAGGAAAAGCAAGAAGAAGGAAACTGCAGCTCTATATTTGTGACAGTAACACCAACAATTACACATCAAAAAGTTGTATAAATCCTGTCAAATCACTAAGATTGCACGAAACAAAACTTGGAGCAACTACAGGAATACCGAACTCCCTCGGTCCATCTCGCTTTTAACTCCAGTGAGGTGCATTTGATTCACTCCAAACAGTCACTAACACAGAGCAAGTTGCAAGCCAAGAGCCCACCAGAAGACAGAATAATCTTAAGTTACATACAGATGGTCCTTGGCGGTCAACTTTTATATATATGGACGGTCAACTTTTGATTTAAAAAAAACTGGTTCTTGGTGGGTGACTTGTGGGGGGGACTGTTTCTTAGAGGTAGCAGATGCGGAGGAGTAGGGGTGCATTAGCTGTCAGAACCTTTGCTTCGTGTTTCCCAACCGAAAGCACAGCCAGGGAGGTTTAACTTAGCGATGCTCAGCCCTTCACCCACTCATAGTGGTTAAAATCCACACCTGGTTACGATTTCCAACGTATAAAAGTGAAAGATTAAGCCCCACAGCATAGCAAACATTGAATACAAATCTTAATTTACACCCATGAGACCATTATACACCGCCTAAAATGTCACAAGTGATGCACGAAAAGAAATTCACCCATTTTTCTGCTCAAGAGCTTTCAAACCAACTGCCTCTGCATCCTCCCCTTCGAGAGCTCTACAGGCCAGCTTCTTTTTTCCTTCTTTTAGCCAAGCGTTTCATCACCCCTGGCAGGGCACCGAGTCACCGGGGTCGCGGGGAAGGAGAACAAACGCTGCCTTTGTGCCGGTTCCTTGGAAGGCAGCGAGAGCTCGGCTCACGGATACAATACTGTCCGGGACAGCGTCAACTGCACAACATGCCCGGTATTCAAAAGGACCGAGAGCGTGAACTCCTTCGCTTGGACACAGGATTTCAAAATCCAAATCTCTTCTCAGTATTTTCAGTTAAAAAAAAAAAAAAAAAAAAATCTTCAAAAAAATGCTACTGTGTTTAAGTGGAGCTTTAATGTTACAGAACCCGATTCTGCAAACTCTTTGAAGCCATCAGTACTACAGCTGCATCAAAATAGTAATTTACTCTCTCTTCCTCCTAACCCTAAGCATCACCATAGATATTTTAAGAGGTTTTGAACAGTTTAAATCCACTGTGTACTTATAGCTGTCTACCTTACAGCATGACAGTAAGTTTTGCATGAAGAGCAAATTAGCGGTCTCACAAATTCTGATTAAATCTTGAGAGTGGGGTGGCAACCCAATATACTTCTTATATGCATATACTTTCATATATATACACACACTATATACACACAAAGCTAAAACGCAGCATTTTATATTTGGGTTCGTTTACTGTGATTACGTCAATCTTCTTAAAAGCACTAAAGTGCAAGAGTCTAATATCTGGATCCAAGGTAGCCACTGAAGTAAATCTAGGCATTAGTAGCAAAAGAATCTATTTAATCCTTTAGGGAAAGGGAGATAGAATATTTCTGCTCCTGCAGCATAAAAAAGAACGAGCCAGAGAGAAGAGCTCATGACATCTTTCTTTGCAGAGCAGCTCTCGCAATTCTCCTGCCATACCACTGGTTTGCGACTGATACATGAAAAACCCATTTGAAATTCCTGCTCCTCACACAGAATGGTACTTAATTCCACTTTCACTTAATGAAATCTATACATTGAGCTAAAGAGATTTCATAGAACAACCTAGGAACCATTTACCAAGCGCTACACTGATATCAACCATTACGAGACGTCTGTTTTACTCCTACTTTTATTTTGATGCAAGTAGATGTAGCGCCAATAGCAGTACAGTTGCACGATGCGGTTCCACCTCAGCTTAGCTTTTCGTTGCTGACGGGACAGTCCCCGTTGACTTTCTCCAGGATAGCTGACAATCATACGCTTGCTACCAGGTATTTCTGAAACATGTCACCTCCAGAGATCTCTTCTGGAAGTGGACAAAACATTCTGAATCACTTCTAATTTTTTCAAATGATTGCACAGGCCTCAAGGAGAAGATCTTTGAGCAAGATATCCTCGCATCATCACCCCTAATGTCTTCACCTTTCAGAGGTTTTTTGTTTGTTTCTTTGGGTTTGTTTTTGTTTGTTTTTTTTTTTTCCTAATACGACACAAGACTTGCTGTAGTTGATCCTATTTCTACAAGCATTGCACCAGAAGCGTTAAGGACAAACACATCATCGTGACCAACACAGCCACAGCAAAAGGCCATCTCTGTCCCAAAAGACTGGAGCTGACTTTAGATCAGAACAAGACAGTGACAAAGTACAAGGAAACAAAGAGGCACCGTTCAACGTCGTAACAAACGGACAGGGCTGAAGACATGATATCATAACACATACTCACTGAGAAGCACGCTCTGCAAAAACCATGGTAAGACACCACCAGAAGAATACTAGCCAAAAAAGAAAGGGCTTTGCATGTATCTGCATACGAGGAAAGCAGAAGGCAAACATTTGTAAAGCTCCTGTTTGAAGGGCAATGACTATTGTAAGTTGATATAACGATCTGATTAGAGAGAAGCCAACAGTTTGTTAGTAAGCAAAGGGTATTGGTTTGAAGCGGGGAGGGAAGAAGCTCTGGAGAACTCAAAGCGATACCCATTATATTCCATGTTAGAAACAAAAATGGAGCCAATAGAAATCAAAACAAGAGAGTAAAGTTAAAGCGTTAACACTTTAATACTACACCAGAACCCTAATTTCGGCCAAGACAACCATTGCGTTCATCACCACAATAAAAATTTGAACGAGAGCTGTGAGGATGATCAAGAAAGGCAAATACCAAAAACGCCCTGCAGGAAGAATCCAGAGCATTCAGGTTCTACTCGCACAACTGAGTTAAACCCATTTAAGCCCAGACCGACACTCAAAGAGGTTTACCTACAGAGACGCACGCGCGCGCACCCCCGTGCAAGACGTGTTTAAGGTAAAGACGTAAAAATCGCAGGCGCAACAGAGTTCTTACGGGGGGCGGGGGGGAATATCAAGAGTGGAGGCATTAACGAGGAAAAGACGACGTGAAAGCTCTGCTGTAGTCACGTCAGTCAGACAATCCAAACACAGACAAGGTGTCTAGTAACGGCTAGGATGTATTTCAGCTTGGACTAGAGACCCAACATCGTAAACACCTCAATGCCTGCTACACCTTCTGGGTCTGCACATTACACAATACTCAGTTTTGAAAGATGACTACATAACACCAGCAGCCGTTCCTCAGACCATTAGATACCATTCCTTCAAGATCTTAAACCTGCAAACCGGCCATTTTCTCTCCAACAATGATTTTCCAGAGAGAGACAGACCTCATTCGTTGCTACATCAAAGCTAATAACTACTGGAACAGGAAGCCAAACAAGGATCTCTGCAAAGCTGCCCAGCCCCGGAAGATGGGGCAATACCAACGTACAGTGGTGAAAAACGGCATCTGCTTTCCTCTCCCGGCTTATATCCTGATCCAACGCGCCAACTTTCATGCCCGACAAGAGAAGAAGCAGCAGCAGGCCTAAGGCCAGCTTCGGCACCTCAGCTGTCACGTCAGAAAACAAATCCCACACAGAGAGGAGTCTCTGAAAGTCATTCTGTATCTCCAGCAACAGCGATGGTGTTTTTCCCTTGCCTATATTTATAACAAGGGAGAAAGGAGACATAAAGAACAGAAGGAATAATCAATCAATCCGACATTCCTCATGTCTCCCTGAGTAGGATCAGAGACTACAGATACATTAACGGCCAGTAATTAGATAATTGTCCACCATAAATATGCGCTTCCAACTGAGAGCACAGAGAGATTAATGCTGAGAACATTTGGGAAAAAACTGTTACCAGGAACGACTGCTAACTTGCTTCCAAATTATCGATAAATCGGTTCATAGCATTAACGGATCTTGACACGTGTTCCGAAACACCTCACTGGCTTGCTCACTCGGTCACCCACGAAGATGTTCTGGCGGGTTCTCTCAGGACAGATGTCCTTGGATGGCCACGCTCACGGTATCACGAGGGAGCCCAGCGCCCCAGGGTGACAGTGCGGCTCGCTGTGACATTCACCGGGTGCCAAGCACCTCTGGACTTCCATAGACCGTTTGGGAAACTAAGCTGAAGGACGCGCACTTGGGGCCCCTACTTGCGAGATTAAATTATCTCAGCGGTCATTTCTGTTTGGCTTCCTTCCTACTTTTTATGCCACGTGCTCAAGAGGCTTCAGCTAGCAGTCTTTTATTTAATTCAAATTCAGATGCTGGTCTATTTTTTTTTTTTTTTTTAAGGAAGCACAATATAAAAGTAGCTTGGGAAAAAAAATTTTAAAAAAAGTCTTCCTTCCTGAGTCTTGCCAAACTTGCACGTTACTGCCTGCTCTGTGACGAGAGATTATCGGGGAACAGGGAGAGACGACACCCCACGAAGCAAAGAGGGCAAGGGCAGAAATCACTGTTTTCTTTCAGTTATACGATTCCCCCCCTCAAAGCCGGCAGCTCTAGCAATTCCTGAGCAGCCGTGACACAAACTAAACTGAACGGAAGGTCCCAAAGCCTCTGGCTGCAGAGGAAGGAACGCCAGTCATTAAGATTTGTCCTTACTATATCAAGGACCGAGTACGACTTTCCGTGCTCCCAGACGTAGGTATTCCACTCCTCTCGCTAGTTACTACTCCATCAGCGTATTATGAAAATACGGCATGAGGATGGCTCCGCACAACGGTTTGAGGATTAAGCCGCTTACAACCTTCGGGTCAAAATTTCCTTGTTCAGTATGAAGAATCTTGCGAAGGAAAGTTTCCTTGCCGTCTGGGGAGTGCCAGAGGGCAGAAACAGAGATTATAATTATTTCTTTTTAATCACCCCCACCACCACCACAGTCCTTTTTCTCTCAATATTTTTTAAGTCGCTCATTTTATTATGCACGTTAGAAAAAACAAGGCGTCCCCAAAGGACACTAATAACTCTTATTTCCTTCAATAACGAGAAGAGGAAAAAAAGGAGGGGTAAGAAATGCAGATGAAAACTTGCCGCACCTCTTCCGTTTTGTACTCCTCCTCGAGCATAAAAAGGAGGAAGAAAAAAAAAAGTTTTCCTAAGGCAGAGAGGAGGAGGAGGAAAAAAGAGGGGCAAAAGGGAAGAAATGAGTGAGTGGCAGCAACATACCTCCATCTTCCCCCAAAAAAATGTTTCAGAAAACATTCAAAACCATCTCTTTGAACAAAAAAATAAAAAAAAAAGGCGCAATCTGGCTGCGCAGAGGCCTCTAGCACTCGCACTGTAGAAGCAGCGGCCATCATTCCCCGTTAGCTGTCCTATTTAAAGGTGGGTCGGGTCTGCCGCACCCCGCTCGCCTCCCCGGGGTTTGATGCATCTGCGGCAGGAACAAGCTCCGCTCCGAAAGCCCCGACAGATTCATTAGGTTACCCCGATGCTTTCGGCAAATTTTATTATGTTAGTTTGCGCTTTATGCCCGTGGGTTGGACCTGGCTGGTGCCCAGCAGCCTGGAAGAAGAGCGCGAGCAGGTCTGCCCGTGAACGGCAAAGCAGAGATGCCCGCGGCCGGATTGTACCAAGTGGTTAGCGCAACAATTTACACAGGTTATTTCTGGGGCTGTCTCTGGAAAGCCAAATTCAGAGCGATGGCCCTCATTCAAGGATGGTCCTGCTCCCCATCCCAGATGGGAAATCTCTGAGTCTGGAATCCGGTGGAAAACACATACGGGGAAGTATTTTCTGTTTGACTTGTGTTTAAAACAGAAACGTCTGTTGGAAGTTGATCTATTTGGACTTGGCTTATATTTAATTTAAAAAAATAAAATAAAAAATAAAAATTGAGCAAATAACCTCTGAGAAGAGCAGCCCCAAAAGGAAGTGTTGGCATGCACCGTGCCACGCATGGGACTTTCCGCATCAAGAAGGAGATTCAGATGGCCAGCTCCATCTCATCTGGTTTGGGATTAAGCATCAATTTGGCCTATAATATTCCAGATTTAAGAGTTCAAAGCACGCTCTAATTCAAAAGCTACCTATTCTCATGCAAGTCATTTAAGGAAACCAAAAAGCTAATATTTGCTCCTTTTTAAATCTATTCAAAGAAAACAAGGAACAGAGTGGAGAACACACACAGAAATATCCCAATTTGTCCCATGTCCTGTAATAACCTTTCTGTACTTTTTCTTCAAGCTGTGGGGGAAATAAGAACACGGAGAACCTGGAAAGATTTGGTCCAGAGCTCTGGAACAGTACAAAATATTCCCAGAGACCTTTAAGTTGACAATACCACCAACCGCCGCGGCACAACTGCGGAAGTACGTGATAATGTCTGACTAAGCGGTAGTTACGCTGGAGAACTAAATAGTTTGCATTAGCCAGAAAATTCTATCTGCTTTGATAAGTCTATTGTCTTAAAAAGGTATCTGTGGGTTTTCACAAGAAACTCAATAACCAGGGTCACGCCAACCACCCAGGTATTGCTTTCAACCCCGTTTCACGCTCATATCTTAATTTCTGAGGCGGAGCCACCACTCTGCAGCCAAATAACTTTCTTGAGAGCTCAACACAGCTTTTTTTTTTTCCTTTTAAATGTTTTTTTGAGAAAAAAATTATGTCAAAAGCTATACTTGTAAGCAAAACAAATTAAGATTTCAAAACCTCCCATCTTGAAAATGATACAGCATCATGTAATTTTGCAATTTCTCGGCTTTCTCAAGAGCAAAAGGCAGTATTTTTCCACATTAAGAATAGCCGACAGATGTTCTCCCCTCTGTCGTTAAACAAGTCTCGGTAAAAATACACTCAAGTCTTAATAGAACTGGATGTGCCCTAAGTGGGTTTTCCATTTGATTCGCTGTACGCCTCACAGGGTTTTTTGTCTGCTTGTTCTAGCACAACGCGTGTTTGGTACCACCACGGTGACAGCTGACAACTGTTTTCCCTGTTTGCAAAAAAGCTTTACCATTCAACTCGAACCAAAAGCATTTGTCATGTTGCACGGCGGCGAAGTAGATTTAATCAGATGAGGCCACTAGCGTTGTCAGTGCCAAGCTGAAAGAATTTGGTAGAACAAAAGCTGGATTTATCTCTCCGGGACTCCGGGCAGGGAGCAGCAGTGTATCTTTGTGAATGCACAAGGGGGAATTTCAAGAGGAGAAGAAAGTGAACGCAAGAGAAGATTTTCGTTACAGTCGAGACAGAAAATAACTGGTTCTTAAGTGACCAGCAGGATGCTCCCGCCAGCTGACAGCACCATTGACAGAATTTTGACAACATCAAGTCAACCTCCGTGTCCTTCTTGCAAATATTACTACAAGGAGGGGGTACCTTCTCTGCTCCTCTACTACTCATTTATACTTCCAGAATAATAAGCATCACCTGATATCTGGTCACATTCAGCAATAAAGCTGCAAAATAATTAGTCTGGATGGATGGGAGTCCCCAAACTCCGGAGATGATCCTCCAAAATATTCTATTAGGACTTCAAACTCCTCAGAAGTTGTAACAAAGCATGTTGTACCTCTTCTAGCTAATATGTCAGAGACCGTGTTAAAAAAAAGAAAAAAAAAAATTCCAACGCACCACTACAAGAAGGAAAGTCTTGATCGTCTTGCATAGCCACCAAGATAGTGTTTCCTACTCCCCTGTATCCTTTTGGACGATACAGTCATTCCAGATGATTTAAAAACATAAGTTTCCGGTGTAAAGAAAAACAACAATCCTATATATGCAAAAATCAAGTTGGAGGCTTGTAGCATTTCAAGCCCCCCAACAGCGAGCGGAAAAAACATCCCACAGCTCCAACTTCAGAGATTTGCTGATTTACACCAACCTGATACGGTCTCATCATGGCGTCCTACCTCGTTAAGGGGATGCTGGTGCAAGAGGAAGGAGCCCCACAACCAAGATGATTTCCAAAGTGAAATTGGGGTTCTGACCCGCCACAAATTGGGATCAGGGAGCGGGGGGAAGGTCTAGAAACACAACTTGTCTTAAAATCAGACACAACTTGAAAAACAAGGCATCCAAATTAGAGAATATTCTACGTGAAGAGTATCTAATCTTCTGACGTGAAAATTCAGGGTTTTACAACTGCCTCAGAGAGAGCAGGAAAACTAATATCTTTAGTTAGCGAGAGAGTGGACGCTGACAACGTTGCCTTGATACTCTCTTGCACCATTTTAAAGTGACAGTTTAAATCTCCCCAAGGTTTAATTAACTGGCTGCCAAAGGTCAGAGAAAGAGGCGCCGGGATTTTGTTCAGAGCGTGCCGGTAGAGCCGGTTCCTTGGCACAACGCGCCCCAGTTTTTGGCATTGCTACGTTGAAAGCTGCCTGCAGTACATTAACGAATTGGAGTCCAGCCCTGCATGAAGTGTTTCAACATTCCCTCCAACTGCGCTACAGGAATTTCCCATTTGCTTTTTCCCCCCCCCCGCTAATTACGGAGCCGCTGGAACAAAGCGCGGCTTTTGCAAAGGCGCAGCGCGTCCTCGAATTCCGCAAAGTCAGGGAGAGGTACGGGATATTTTGCTCCACTTAGAAAATAACCCTTACCTCCAAGAATCAGGTTGTGAGCAGCAAGATTTATTCAAGTCAGGTAAGATTTACAACCTTTTTTCCAACATGACAACCTACAGGCAACCAACATCCACCTAGACTTCATCTAGTGCTTCATCCAGGAGACGCAATGGTGACGGGAGCTGAGGAACGTGCAGTTTGTTAGAGACTCGACTCGCTTTTGGAGATACCCGCCTTGACCGTGCCACTCTCTACAAAACACTTATCCTGAACAGCCAGAAAGCCACCTAAAAATCACATTTTTTTATTTTTTTTTTTTTAAATGAACTCAGAAACCGTGGAAATCCAATGTCTGCGTTCTCGTGTGACATCATAACCACGGTACGCTTTATTCGCATCCAAGGAAAACGCTTGCTTCTGGTTGCGGAGTGCCACGCGTGTCTCTGACGTCAGCTGCGCGGCAGGCGAGCCGGAAGGTGAGGGTCTGACCCTCTTGCCTCTAACGTGGTGACGGAGCGTTCCCTGCCCTCGCAGGTGAAACCTTCCACCGCCGCTCAGTAAGCCTTTCTTGGCAAGAGAGGCATCCCCTCCCGCGTCACCGTTTCTGCTTCTCCTGTTTTAACTAAGCAGCATTCTACGATAATTAGCAGAGGACACAAGCCACTACGTTTATTGAGGATATCCAACAAATGATTATAATCACAATACAATTTATTTCAATGCCTTGAGATTGAAGGCAAATATAATTTCCCATTTAATTGGTTTCTACGCTTGCAATAACAACTTTATGCTCAGCAATTACATATTCTAAGACAGACTTAAAACATAAATTTCTTCATTGTTTTGCATCCATGTTCCCTAAGTTAAAGTGTTACGCTGTATATGAATATTAAGGCAATTTATTATATCTGAATTTTAAGGTGCAGAGAAGTAATGAACAGTCAATAAATTTAATGTGGTCAATGTTTACATAACAAATACAGAATATTAAACCGCACGATTTTAAGTGATATTAGTTTTCATGGCTTGGTTGGCTGAACTGGTATTTGAACCATAGACATCGCCTCTGCTGCAGTATAAAACCAATACTCATTTGTAAGCCTCTATTTCTTCAACTCAATAAAAATTTATAAAGTTCTTAAATTATTAAAGAGCTTTTACGCTTCTGAAAGCGAGCTTTTTTTTTCTAGAAGACAATAGCAGCCAGCCTAGTAGGGAGGAAAAAAAACGCCAAAACCTAAAGCTGAATTTCTTCCCAATGTTTTCCATCCTCAGTAAATCGGTATCTGCACCAAGACATGGGGTAGGCTCACCCCTAAACACCTTCTAGGCCAACGCATGAATGGAGACATGGGATGGGAGATGCAAAGAGCACAGGAATAATACGAGTAAGGTAGTAACTATAACAAGCACACCTCTCCTTTGCATACAAGATGCATTTTCTTCTGCCAGGAACTGAAATATTTGCAAGCAGGTCAGGTTTCGTAGGCTTGACACCAGGATTTCAGAAGCCTCTTCAGAAGGGTACCCAAAATCCCGGGGCCAGCCCCTGGGGAAATCTCAGAGCAAAGTGATGTGAAGGGAGACTGAAAGCAAAGACCACCAGGTAGGAAGAATGACATTTAAAAAAATAAACAAAAAAACAACCAACAACAACAAAAAAAAATCCACAAAAAGAGTCTTTCGATTACCCACGCAGAATAAATCTTAATGAATCTCCTCTTAAGCCAACATTAACACTGCAGACAAAAACATAACTGACAACACATAATTTCAGAATAGATTTTTTTAAAAATTAGAAGGAAGAATATTCCTCTCAAACTCACTCCCCATTTACCCAGTATTTATTCCTCGGTTCCCTTGACATATTTTTTCAGCACTGTGAAAACAACTGAGACTCGACAGTCAGCTGGGACTTTAGAGACAGCTGCTTCCCTTCCATTTCAGAAATTAAACTTCTCACCTGTATAGGCATGAAAGCCTACCCAAATTATCAAATCTCATCTTTATCCTGTCGAAAGAAACACAAGAATCACTGGTCATCTGTCTTCTCAGACACTTCTCTTCCTTTAAATTCCTTATTTATTTTTTTCTTAATCCCAATATTCATTTCCATGTAAAAGAAACATAATTCCTCTTTCTTTACTAACTCCTGATGCCCAGGAAGGAAACAACAAAAGTTCAAAGATCCCGAGCGTTGCCCTCATTCTGATCCCCAAAACCCATCGTCGATTCCAGCAAGCAAGTAAAAGCAGCACCACGTACGTACTCCTGAACAACCTTACCGAACGCACGCAAAGACCACAGGTACTTGTACGTCCTTCTCAGGACACGACCTACCCAAACACGAGAATTGCACTTCTGAAAGCCTGCAAGAGCCTATCAGGTTGCACCGGATAAATACTATTGCCAAAATAATGTCAAATTCTTTTTCCAGTGTATATGGGGGTTGCAGCTTCCATAGGCTTCCCTGCAAATCTATTCATTTATCTCAGCTTGCCGTGCAGAAAGAACACGCCTCCATCTCTCAAACGTCTCTCAGAAACTATCCCCGTGATCAATAGAGGGAAGCCCCAATCTCACCTATGGCTCTACCTTTAGATTTAAAGCAACTTACTTGAACAACATTTTGCTTTCATTGAGAAGAAACTTTCATCAGAATGGGTCAAGGATTTTTCCACAAAAGAGTCGGAAAATTCAGATTGGTTAGAACTAGCAGATCTTCATCTCATTCCTCAGTTTTACCAACAACAACAATTCCTTCCTAATATATTCCTTCCTGACGGACTTGGGAATGGTTGCACGCATTCCAGCCACCTACAGAGGAAGAGGCAACTTGGTAAACAGTTACTTAATTGTTAGTACGGAAGAGTAACTTCTATCTCTATTTTGCCACTCTGGAATGTCTCCAGGGTCTTTTCCACATTGCTCTTCAACATTTGGTTTAAAGACATGGGGTTTTGGGGTCACAAAAAAATCATTCCTTAGCCAGATCCACCCTCAAAATCTCACCCGTCCACCCTTAGTAGATACAGATACACATTTCTCCCTCTATCTCTTCAACTATTACTGGGGGATTTTTATCCCTTTCATTTAATCAGTGTAATAGAGTAAACAGAGTTTGAAATTTGGAGCTTAAAGGTTCTGTTTAAATATTAGAAGCCCGAAATTGAACTCAAAATGCTCCAAAAATAAATTTTAAATTCAGAAGACTTGCGTTCTACGTTACCGCAGGACAAGAGTTTGTCATAGCAGCATCCAGGATGGACGCTGTCTCTTTCTACGTCAATATTTTCACCTCAAAGTCCTCACTGATGATGGGACAAGGGGACAAAGCTCATGTGTTGGAGGTTTTTTTAACCCTAGCACTTTGTCTAATAAGAGATGTGTGTCTCCTCATGGCCACGTCTTCTTCTTTCAGCCTTCACAACTCCAGTAGAAATACCTGGTTGCGCGGGCATTGGGGTATCAACGGTACTCTACTGAAGTCTCTTATGTTCTTCTACGTGGTACCTTTGCACATCTGGACGTCACCGAGGATATGCAGGCACCTCTGCTCTGACAAGGGACCTTTCTACCTCAAAATATTGCTTAAAAGATACTTAGAGATCATTGCAGGCCCTGGAGCAAATTACGTATTTTGCTCTGACTGGAAAAGGATGACAAAACTATTTTCCAAGTGTAAGACTTTCAACATTTGGGTTTGGGTAGGGTCACGTCCCATCCCCTCTCCCTCCTCCAAAAGGACAGAACTGCACTGGCATCCCTGCGTTCCACCCAAACACAGGTCTTAATTCCAAAGGAGAGTCCTGATGTCATGACCGTTGGTTAATACATGAGACACCTCAGACCCCAAAGGGTTGCTGGTCTATCCAAGCAGATAAGCAGCTCCGGGTCTCCCTCATCTTAAACTACTGCCCTAACCCCAGGTTGCAGAAATTGAGGGGTTAATAAGAAGTTGTCATGGTTTTCTGCACAAATTAAACCAAAAATCAGATCTGAACTTCACGGATATTAGTACAACCCTTCTATTACCTAGAATACTTCAGTCCTTACAACCTTTTCATTATTTCTTCACTCCTCAAAATGCATGAAAATTTCACATCACATTTAAATATTTATTGACATTTTTAGATTAATATTTCACGCTGATTTTAAAGAATATGATACTTGTTCATAACGCTTCTGTTGTCAAGTACAAAACGGCAATTCTACACTCTCAGGTATGCTCCAGGTACAATGAAAAGGAATTTTTCATCTTGTACAAGGCAGACTATAAACACTGCCTACTGCAGAGAAATAATACATTAAAGGATGAGGTTGGTTTTATTGGTTTTTGGGGGGGTTTTTTGTTTGGTTGGGGGTTTGTTTGTTTGTTTAAGTTACTTAAGCAATTATGAAGCCTACACAGTTCCCATTTAAATTAATAGAAATTGCATGTCTGAATCTCTTAAGCAATTTTGAATACTTCATTACTCTGTGACAGATTTTCCAAGTTTAAGTTTAGAGTAATAAATTGATAACCTATTATTTCCGATACACAATGGAAAGACTTCTCAAAGCAGAAGTGAGCAATTTTTTTTATTTATTTTTAAATGATGCTACAATTGTCCTTTGTTTTCTACCCCCGGGGGGAAAAAAAAAAAAAAAAACAACCTCCCCATATAGTCTGCTTGCTTTTGCAACAAAGCTCTATAAACATATGAGCACAGTCTAATTTAAAATCAACGGTCTTATTTCTGCATAAGCTAACACTTAACTACTTGTTTGCCCTTTCTACCTCTCTTTCCATAATGTTAAAACAATTGGTGCAGCCCGTGTTGGTTGGCTGCAGACAAATAGCCCTGTGTCTTGAAAAAAAATCCACCCGTTCAGATATTTAATTTAAAGCAATCTTTCATAGTGCTATAGATGGTTCTAAATATATATATTTCATTTTTTAAAAAAGTATATGGAGAGCCAGAGAACTGACACTTGAAATAAAATGCTAAATGGAAAATTAAAATTATTAAAAAGCCCAATACATTTTTAGGTGGAAAAAAAAAAATTTCCTGTGGTCTGCAACATCAAGGTTATCGTTTAACCCACTGAAAGAACTTCAGTTACTTTCTTTCACAAGGCCAAAATACATGACCTGTTAATACGGTTGTCACCGCACAGTACTTAAAGCCACGTTTGAAGACTTTACGGGATGTACACCCTAACAGCCAACTAGAAGGCCTAAAAAGAGCCTGAAAAAAGCCAATTAAAGTTGTAACAGCAGCTTAGCGCGTTTAGAAACTCAACTATTCACAAGCACTCGAGTACAGGGGGAGGAATAAGCATAGAATTTTTTTTTTTTCCAGAAAAATGAAAAATACGAGCGTGCTGTGCTCCAGTGGTCATTACCCACACACCCTTTAGAATGAACATGGACATGAAATACCAGGATATGGACAAACAATAAGCTATGCTTTGAAATCCTGAGAAATTCCTGTTGTTTGCCAGTAATTCAATCAGCAAAAGCAAATTCTGTTTATCACACCCAATGTCCAACACTGCTGCAATATTTTGCTTTAACTAATAGCAACTAAATGTGAAAGAAAACAAAAAAACGTTTTACAATTTCACACTCATCTACTACTCGGTACCGCTCGCGTTCAACATGAATTACGCGGAATGATCAAATACAGACGGCAATTTCATCTGAACACAAGGATTCAGTTTTTACAGAAGTCATTGTCATTTTCAGCAGAAACAATTGAAAATCACTTTCCAATAGGTCTTTGCTCTTTTCCCCAAAGCCCTGAATTATAATATTGCCCAAGTTCTCTGAGGTTTCATTTTAGTGTTCTCTGCCAAAGTGACCACAACCTTATGATCAAAAAACTTCATCACCTTGACTAATTATGCCCCAAATAGTCTGCAGCATATCTATATATTAACTTACACCGCACAGGTCAGATATTTCACAGTAACTTAACATTTTGCATACCCTCCTCAGACATCGAGGAGTATTTCATGAAGACCTCCATACTTTTAAGTATGCGGTCAGTTCTAGTCATAAACCAGCTGAGAGTAGCTTTACGGGAGATAAGGAAAATAGGGCAAGAAGAGAATAAAGTGCTTGCGGCTCCACATATATACACACACAAAAAAATATTTTTGTATATAAATGTGTATATACACACAGACATATATATAAATATATTTCTCTTCTTGAGAACTAAATGGAGACAGTAAACTCCTTCAGGGGTAACAGCAAATACCCCAGCACTTGCCTTTGCCATCAAGCTCAGGTTAGTGCCGTGTTATCACCGAGAAATGAAAACGAGAGAAAATAAACCCAAGTTTTGAAACCTTGAGAGTTATCACAGGCCAGGTTTGTCATCCATTCGCTTCCTCTGCTTGCCTTCATCTCAGTCGTGAAAGAATGCAAGTCACCATCTAACCCATTTGAAAACACATAATTCTTGGAGTTAGTTTAACATGCTTCTGTGTCTTTTTTTTTTTCTTAAATAGTATTTTATCATCAAATTGTCCAAATGTATTTTCCCCCTCACTCCTGTTGTAAAAAAACCCTTTAAAAACAAAGCAAACCCCCAGCTTTAGCCAACCAGGAAAATGTTGAAACTACTTACATGCTGCCAAAGGCTAACTACATGATTAAAAGAAAAAAAGTCTTGGATGGATACGTGTCACGTAGCCCATAAAACTTGCAGCCATTCCTTTGCTTAGGCTGCAGCAATTAAGGTATAGGACACAGACGAGATGTTCTCGGCCACAGAAGTATGACAAGTAGTCATACTGATCAGATGCTAAAACCCTTTAGACAGAAACTACGCAGAGACATAATCAAGTTTTGCTTCCATAAAATCAAGGGAGGTCAAGAGAAGCACGGCTGAGACATTTTCCTTGCCCTTCAGCAAGACCAGAGCATCCCAGACTTCAAGAAATTTCCATCGGAGTCCAGACAGCTACTGAAAATGGCAAATTTTTTAACAAATGCGTTTAGTCTAAAATGTTCTGGCCACCACGAGAGCAGATGCTGGCTGCGGTCGCTCATCTAATGCCCTGGAAGCTTCACCGCCCATTTCACATGTCTCCCTTCAGACAGAAGGGCCTCAAGCGTCCGCCACCTCTTCACTGTTTTATCCTCTTTTATAGCCAATATAATAGCTTGATCAAGTGGAGGAAAGACCCGACACATCAAACGTTTCAATGGGGTTTTCCCCTCTTTGATTAGGGAAAAAAACAAGAGAACCAAGATAAAACCCTTGGACAACGCTAAGATCTTTTTGAGAACCACCACCAAGATTATAGACAACTCTTCGAAACTGGCAATTAACAATAGCGCATAATGGAATGATTGTCGAAAAAACAGCAAAACTAGCCAGAGGTGATCAAGAATCAGCGGTGGAAACTCTTAAGAAACAGATCCGTAAAAGCTGAAATCCAGCTCAAACCAGTGACCGGTGTGTACGGTGCACTTGGTGCTCCCCGGCCTCAGGGCGAAGCGAACCCGGTGCTTTACCCGGGCCCCAGTAAAAGTTCACACACTTCAGGTACTAAAAAACAGAGGGGAAAAAAAAAGTCCAAACCACCCCACAAACAGTAGAGTAAGTTTCTGAAATTAAATACATTCAAANAAGCCCCCCCTGTAGCCCCCTTGCCACCAAAACCTTGCCGCGCAAACCCAATACCTCTTGGAACGAAAAAAGGCGGCAAGGGACAGGAGAAAGGTCTGCCAAGTCATTCCTGCACTGCAGGACACCCCGCAGCCCCCGGCATCCAAAGACTACCTGGACTGAGAGCAGGGAGGCTTGGGGGTGATCTAAGAGGGGATCGCTCATAGTCCCTGGAGGTACGGAGCTGTACAGAAATCACAGCAGAACAGACAGGATATTTTCGTCTCCCCCAGGACAAAAGGAGACGTCTCCTGCGGCAGCAGACGCTATGCCATAGGAATTCCAGTAGCTGCAGCTCTACGTTATCAATGAGTCATTTCGAAGACTAGAAATAGAAACCTTTTTCTTCTAAGTGCTTGTACACCATTATCCCATGTTATTACCGAACGCTAACAGCTGAACACTGCTCACCTCCCAGGGGGGAGGAAAAAAAAAACAACCAACCAACCAAACTCCTCTTCATTTTTTTAAACCAATAATTTGTTCCATAGTAGACAATAATTTTGTTTCATCAATCTATATACACCATCTATTGCCTTCCCATCAATCCTTCAAAATCCATTTTACAGCAAAAAAGAGCTGAAACGCGTTATCTTTGTTCAGAATCGGATGGTGAAGAACCTGACGTGGCAGCCGTAGGGAGCAGAGGCATGCCAACGCCCGGGAGCTCCGAGGGCAACGGAAGAGCAAAGGAGGGAGCCAGAGAAGGCGACTTACTGAAAGAAATCTCACCAATGCAAGAAGCACTTGGACTAATGGATTTAATTGTATTTATCAAGATTTCTGCTGTCTCTCTGAATCAAAGCAGCCTGTCTATAAAAGCTGCGGAGCATCCTGGAAGGCATCCGAACCGACATCTCCCTTTCCAGGCACCCAACGCGCACCGGTCCCTGCGGCACGGACCTCAGCCGTTCCATTCAGCTCACTGCAGTCGCCCAGGTGACAGCGAAGAAGCACGCAGAACATCGAGCGGCGGCTGATTATAAGTTGCTGACACTTTTTAAAAAGACCAAGAAGTTCCAAGAGCCCGTAATGCCATGTTTACCTCGGTTGAAATCAAAACATTTATTTTGCTGCTTGCAAACCAACGCTTAATCAATTCATCTTTTTAAAAATTGATAAATGCTTATTCTAGTAGTCATCAACTTTCTGCTTGAGAAATAAATAGAAAGAGGAGCTCTTATAAATAGGGGCTTCCCGATATTAAAAACAATCCCAAAACTACATTTTCTGCATAAGGCACCACATGCAAAATTGCTTCTGCAGCTAATTTTGCAGTTTCCCTGTAGGTAGATTATAATTGTAAGCCGTAACTGATTTATTTCAAGCAATCCACACATGTTAAAATCTCACCACTGCCCTACGCCTTTTCCCAGAAAAAAACAAGAAGAAACAGCGTTAGGTTCTCTCTCCAGAGCTTCAAATAGCAGATGGGAACACAGCTAGGGGAAATGTTACACATGCAAGTAAAAAAAAAAATATATATATATATATACACACACACAGAGCCATCAACAAAGCTCAAGAAGTTGAATAGGACTGTTACAACCTCACACCTGTGCTGAGCCAGAAAATAAAAACCACAATAGAGCTCAAATATTTTTAACAGCGTGTGTTGAATCAGTGTACCAGAGGTCAGAAGAAACCTTATGCTTTTCTTAACACATGAAAATGGCTTTAGATGCAAAATAGTCATCTTGATAACCAAGGTTTTCAAGACTTCTGAATTTTGTAGAAAACACTCTAAATTAAGCACTTTGTCTTTTCAATGCTTGTTTTAAAAAGCACTCTCTCCCTTACTTTCCAAAACGAATTTTCAGTGAGCTAAGAGATGGAGAGTCAAATTTTCTGTTTTACATATACATGTATATGTGCATGTCTACATGTTTAAAAAAAAAAATATATATAAATACAGATTTTGGAAACTTGCTTCTACTCTCCAAACCACGTTGCAAAGTTGGGAAGAAGTGCAAGCTTTTGAGCTTTTGTCAGGAGAAAAAAAAAAAAAAAGAGAATGAAGATGTTTCAAAATAAGTTGAAATGAAGTTGCAGAAGCAACGTGAAAAAAAAATAAGTTTTAAAGCCACCAGTTTAACAAGGAGAGACTTCTACAAAGTAAAACAAAAGAAGCAAATGTCACCGACTGGGCTGAACGGAGACAGATTTATGCCCGCGAGGAAGACACCGAAGAGGCAGCACCGCCGAGGGAGGCTGGAGACGCTCGGCGCTGCTGCCAGACCGACCGTGGGCATCCCACCGGCCCAGCCCACGCGTGAGGTTCCCCTCCGAGGCAGCCACGCCGCCGAGCTTTGTGACCACAGTGGGAATGCAGGGTGGGGAGGGGGGGGGAAAAAAAAAAAAAAAGATTAAAAAAATAAAGCCACTAGAATCACATTTACATCACTGGTATTATCTCGTATGATCACAAAACTCTTAACACCATTTCAAATAAGATGCTCGGTATAAGATAATAAGAAAAAAATCTCTTCATCTACGACTAATTGCTGTGCATCATGACCCATTTAGGAGGCCTAAGTTATAATTAAAGCTGTTACAAGGAGCTGAAGAACTTCCTGTGCTGGGTAATTAAGCAGCTCCGTAAAGTTGTTCTGCAGAAACACAAATCTTTTGCTTCCAAGCAGACAGATGTCCCACAGATCTACCTCGTCAGATGATTTATTCTCCTAAGGAAGGGCTCACATTAGGCAGCTTAAAATGTTACTTCGAACATATGTATTAATTCGAATTTCAGAGTTTATATAGTTCAAGATCACCAAAAACTCTTTCAGCTTGGTCCCACACTCCCGACGAACGGTATAGAAATACTTGCGGGAGTTAAACCTTCCAAAACTTAAACCGCCTCAATAACTTTAGATGACAATAGGAGCAGTCACAGGAGGAGAAGTTTGCATGCCGTTATCCCCAACGTATACGAATCATATACGTAAGTCCTTGGCAGACCCTACCTTATCTTGTCCTTGTTAAGGCACAACAAAATTCGGTGTCATGCTCAACAGCTGGAGTGGCCTCTGAATACTAATTGTAATTGAGGAGGAACAAAAGCTCTTCTCAGAATTGCCCCAAATCAATATTCAGGATTTATTGCCAAAATTAAAAAAAAACACTTTGCCCCTTTAGCTGTGCACGCTTACACGTAGGTATATTATAACACAAAGCACATTTGTAGGACAGATTTACAGAGCATATACTATCTAGTTATGTATGGGGCACGCACCCTTCAAATGTTTTGTTTGCTATTGTATTTTTATGGTCCCCTCATAAATGGTTGCAACACATTCATCTCCACAGCACCCTGTGCAAAAGAAGGAATTATCAACCCTGTTTTACCAAAACACTTAACGACTTTCCCCAGGTCAGGCAGGAAATCTGCGGTGATGCAGGGAACGGCTCCCGGGATCTCAGAAATCCCGTGTATTAATATTCCGGCCACGCCGCCATCCGTCCTCAGCCACACTTAATACAACTAAATTACCGATGGCAACAAACAGCAGAATCTGACTTTCAGATGAGCCGATCTGTACAATGAGTCAATCCATAACTTTTGTCTCCTTCAGACACTTAGATAGATGGGCTGTATGCCCAGCATGTTATAATAACCCTGAAAAGCTTTTGGCTCCGACGGCAAACACATTAGCATGAACTTAAATCTGCTTTGTTTACTATATGAGATATCTGCTTACGCTCCATGCCTAAGCGGTACCAATTAGAGAGCCCCAAATACAGAGCTTACAGAACGCTCTACAGCGGGAGACTAAAGCTACCCACTAATACAAAATTTAGTCCGCTGTAGCTGGTGTTTATTCCTCCAAAGCATTATGGCCAGACGGTCGCCTTTTTCTTTGCCAGTCACAGACTTGTCACGATTTACATTCAAAAACCTTTGCAAAAATGCAATTCGGAAAGCGGTAGAACCCGGGTCCGCTCCCGTCGCTTCGGAAACGGATTAACGCGACTCCGGTCTCGCATCCAAACGAGTACAGGCTACAGCCAAGCCACCCTTGATTTAAGCTGCCGGAGAGCAAGAGAGGAAAAGCATCGAAAATTTCTGCTCTTTCGGCTGTTTAAACCCATTACAGAGTCCGCAGCAGGTACTAGAGTAAATCACTCGGTGGGAGAGGACGGCATTCAGTAACAAGAGGCTTTTCTTATTTCTTTAGTTACAGATGTAGCAGGCCTAGGAGGGCTCTCATTATGCTCAGAACACCCAAGCAGCATTGGAAGTGGTAATTTATTGACTGTATCAGTGTAGCTTAATGTGCAAACCGAAAAAAACCCCACCACCTAACAAGTCAAGGATTGTATCCAGACCACTGAATTACCCACAGCTTGCTCCGGTAAGCAGATCGCTGCAAGCCAATGAAGTTGCCTGAGAAAACCGTAAGCAAAGATTTATAATAAAACCATACTTTGCTTTTACTGGTTTTTAGTAAAGTAAGAAAAAGGTAAGATATGATTTTTTGGGGTTTTTTTTTTTTATACTCTTAAATGCTTAGAAACAAGTTCAGGAATCATTACCAAGACAGCCAGAGTCACTAATTACCCAGATGGGCAGCCAGGGAGCTGATCCAAAAATCTATCCAGGTCAGTGGAGTGCTTTTTATCAGTCCTCGCGGCCTTCAGATCAAGCCCTAGGACGCCAGGGCTGACTTGACTAGTGCTGGCTTATCCTTCAGACTCAAGCGATAATTACCATCAGGTGCCAACCCTCGCGTGGCTCTGCCCTTTTAGGAGGAGATGTGGAAATAAGAGTGATATACAACGCAAAAAACCACAGTAGCATAGAACACAGATTGGCAAAAGAGCTTTGTTGAAGTGTGTTTTCTTGCTTTTCTACACTAACCAACTCTTCCCTTGTGCTACCAAAAGCCAAGCGGAGGTTTCTGAGCAAGCAGCACAACGTAGACTCAGGAACACGTTTCCCAGCAGCTACCACATGCTACTTGGCTTCCAGGAACACCTCCACAAAGATCGAGCCCATTTTGCAGAAAAATGAGAGAAGCAAACGGCAACAGGAGCATTTCCCGGACACGACCCCCTGTAACGTCACTCATGGCAGCTTAAGCATGCTCTTAAAATGCATTTTGCCTCCTCACCGCTCTACCACAAAGAAAACTAGAGTAAAATACATCAGCTGGCTAGTTAGACACAATTGAGACTAGGTTAGGAAAGATGAATTTACATCACTGATAATTCCTTCCCCCGCCCCCGGATGAAAAGGATAGGAAACTAGAAGCAAAAGCAAAGGTTAAAGCGATCCCTATTTCCAACGGCTGACCCGCCCAAGGGCCTTTTTCAACGCTCCATCCTCGCCTTCTGCACGGCCAGAGGCTGCACGCCGCGGCCAGCGAAGCCCCGAGCCTGTGGGTCGGTCCGTGAGGCATCTCACACCAACAGCCTCTACGTTCAGCTGCTCAGTATCACAACCTCTCGTGTCGCTCGCACGGATTATGGGGGAAATGAAGTAAGAAGCAAGGGACTTCACGTGCTTGGCTACTATTCAGGCTCCTTGAGGAGAAAGGAAAGGAAGAAAGCCTCGGGAACTGAGGACATTTTGCTTCCCTCGAGCCCTCCTTCATTTAAACAGAAGAATCAGAAACCCTGACCATCTCCTGTAGCAACCCCTCCCATCACACTGAGCAGAAGAAAAATCTCACGGACAGCTCTTCCCAGAGGATACAGGAATTACTGACGAATCTCACTCTGCATCTTCCCCATCATCATCACCGCCACCATCCTTCTCACCCAAGGGCTGCAGAAATGCAGCGTTTGGCACAGCTGAGGCAAACCCCCTTCCATGCTGTTCTTCCACAAGATGCAGCGAGAGCACCTGCGTCTACCACCCCGGGATATCACAGGGGGGAAAAAATTAATAATAAAAAAAATCACCCTACAGCTAGCGATGCGAACGGGGGCTTGCTATCCGATGCCCCCATCTGCCTGACGTATTGCTTGGCCAGAAGGCAGACTTCCTGTTTTTACTGAAGAAAAAGAAAAAAAAAAAGTTCTGATTATCCCTCCCTGCTATTTCTTTCAACAGCTTCTTGCACTGTACAAGTTCTGGCGTTGCCATCGACAAATACCAACGGGGAAAGGAAAAATCCCAGCCTAAAGAGCCCAAGCAAACCCCCCCACAGCACAGCCCCCCCCAGCCCACCCCCGAGCTGCTCTAGCGGGAGNGAGGGGACCCACGCCGGGGCGGGGGGAACCCACCAGTGTCCGACAGACCCTGAACACCACGGACACACAGAGCGGCTTTTTATTTCCCCCCACCCCACCCCTTCTCGCCGTCCCTGGGAAGGGGGTACGACCCTGACTTCAGAAAAACGTCATTTGAGAGGGGGGCTTGGGAGTTACCGGAATGCCAGCTACAGGAGCCGTGCCAGAGCTGGGGAGGGGGGAAGAAGAGGGAAACCGAGAAAAGCAGCTGCTGTAAGAGAGTTTTGCAGAGCCGGCGAGGAGGCCAACTGACAACCGATGCCAGTTTTGTTTAAGACGACATTTAAATTTGCTTTACTGCCGCATCACAACACCCCGCTGTGACTACAGCTCAGCTCAAATAATGGTGCCGGAGGTGTAAAGCTCGAGTAAGACAGTAAGTCTAAGCCGGTGCTTCAAGTAGCATCAGAAGGCAAAACCCTGGGCAAGGGCAGGCCGGCAGAACTGGGGAAGGAAAGGCACGTCATGGCATAGGGCCGGCATCACCACCGCCACCAAAACGCAACACAGAGACCCCTGCTTCAACCCCTCCGCACCGAATTTCTCCCTGCGGTAACTGGGTCTGGACAGCAATCTTGAGCCGCACTGACCGCGAAGAGCGCGGAAGGCGGCGATGCTCAAGCAAGGCTATACAGGGGACTCGTTTGGTTTCCGTGAAGGTACCCATCACAAGATCAAAATGGAGCTCAAGCTTATAAAATATCTAAAAGGTCACTTGATACAAACATCTCATTAAAGCAGCTTTTTATTTTTTCCCCTCTCTGTGCCTTGCTACCTACTGCTTTGGGTTTTTTCCCCCCAATGAACTTTAAGAGCTTTAAAGAACAAGTTTAATACAGGAAAGCAGAAGCTAATTTGATCACGAGCTTCAGTTCAAGACCTAACCAGGTCTCATTTAAGTAAACGGCCGGGTTTCCTACCGGCGTAACGGAGGGCCACGTTCTCATAACCACGCATCCAGCAAATCGACAGGATTTGTCAAATAAATTTGCTGCTCTGATCCTTCAGATTACAAGCACAGATGCAAATCTTTTTGTGNGCTTCTTGCACTGTACAAGTTCTGGCGTTGCCATCGACAAATACCAACGGGGAAAGGAAAAATCCCAGCCTAAAGAGCCCAAGCAAACCCCCCCACAGCACAGCCCCCCCCAGCCCACCCCCGAGCTGCTCTAGCGGGAGGGTTTCCCCGCAGGACTCACGCACGGGGGGGTTTCCACGCCGCAGTTCCCGCAGGCTCCTCTCCCACCGCCGCCTGCCGCAGCCCGCAAGTGACAGCGCCGGGCGGGGAAGCCCTCCCTCTTCCCTTCCCCTCCCTCCCTCCCTCTTCCCTTCCCCTCCCTCCCTCTTCCCCTCCTTCCCTCCCCTCCCTNTGGGGAGGGGGGAAGAAGAGGGAAACCGAGAAAAGCAGCTGCTGTAAGAGAGTTTTGCAGAGCCGGCGAGGAGGCCAACTGACAACCGATGCCAGTTTTGTTTAAGACGACATTTAAATTTGCTTTACTGCCGCATCACAACACCCCGCTGTGACTACAGCTCAGCTCAAATAATGGTGCCGGAGGTGTAAAGCTCGAGTAAGACAGTAAGTCTAAGCCGGTGCTTCAAGTAGCATCAGAAGGCAAAACCCTGGGCAAGGGCAGGCCGGCAGAACTCAGGAAGGAAAGGCACGTCATGGCATAGGGCCGGCATCACCACCGCCACCAAAACGCAACACAGAGACCCCTGCTTCAACCCCTCCGCACCGAATTTCTCCCTGCGGTAACTGGGTCTGGACAGCAATCTTGAGCCGCACTGACCGCGAAGAGCGCGGAAGGCGGTGATGCTCAAGCAAGGCTATACAGGGGACTCGTTTGGTTTCCGTGAAGGTACCCATCACAAGATCAAAATGGAGCTCAAGCTTATAAAATATCTAAAAGGTCACTTGATACAAACATCTCATTAAAGCAGCTTTTTATTTTTTCCCCTCTCTGTGCCTTGCTACCTACTGCTTTGGGTTTTTTCCCCCCAATGAACTTTAAGAGCTTTAAAGAACAAGTTTAATACAGGAAAGCAGAAGCTAATTTGATCACGAGCTTCAGTTCAAGACCTAACCAGGTCTCATTTAAGTAAACGGCCGGGTTTCCTACCGGCGTAACGGAGGGCCACGTTCTCATAACCACGCATCCAGCAAATCGACAGGATTTGTCAAATAAATTTGCTGCTCTGATCCTTCAGATTACAAGCACAGATGCAAATCTTTTTGTGCTCAAAATCAACAAGCAGAACATTGCCGCAGCAGAGAACAGAGCTGGTCAGCGAGGTAACGGTCACCGCAAAACAGGAGGAGATAGTCCAGGTCAGCAACACTCGGATTGATTTCCTAACGGGGCTGCTGAAAATACCGGCGTTTACCACATGGTTCAAAGACGACAGGTACCACCTCTCATTCTTCTTCTAATACATCATCACCTCAGCACAGAATGGACACTCTTACAATTTTAGGGCTTCCTTGGCGCGCTAACAGGATCCAACTGTGAAGGGTCCCAGATATTTTCCCTAGCTGTGCAGTTTTCCAACTGACAAACAATAAAAAAAAAAGTTATATATTAAGCACACAAAATCTTGTAGCACAAGCATATGGATCTTGAAGCCCAAATTGTTTCAGCCACATAAGGTTTGATAATTTTAGTAAGAAAATAAGAACCCACACACCGAGAAAAGTGACAGAAGATAGGCTTTGATGCGCTATTGAAATCAGGAGATGGGAGCAAGGGTTAAAGAGAACAGGAAGTATGAAGAAAGGCAAAAATAGAAAGAAACTACGCTGTGATGCTGCATACATTAGCTCCGGTCAGTGCTATCTGGAACCGATTCCAAGAAAGCTTTAACAGTTCTCAGCACTCCTCCCATTAAAACTGTAAATTAAAGTATTTATGTTAGATTTTTGGTTATTTTTTTTTAAACCGATCTCTTTCTGTACATTTTTCTCCCCTCTAAATTAATTGTGTTATGCTTCCACACCACTGAGATAAAACGCCTAAGGTGACCTGCAACTTCATTCTGAGAGCAAAGCAAGCGGCAGTACTCCTTGTGCAGCCTGACGAGGCAGGGCGTTACGAATCCCGCACCACCGAAGGAAGGAAGCCAGGACTAAAGCAAGCTCAGAAACTGCCGCAGTGAAATATGTGGCATCAAACGTTCATTTGTTTTTCCCTATTCCTCCCTCTCTCATTTTCCAGATACATCTAAGCTGTTTCATTCATAGCGAGTGAAATCGATAATGCTTTTAGCTCTGAGTACATCAGGAGTTCAGCATCATGCTGCACCCCTTTCAAATCTCGCTCCTTCCAGAATTAAACAGGAGCGGATCCCAAGTGTAAAAGAAATGCTGGAGCAGGCCCAGCACGGCCATATAGGAGTCTGAATAAGTAAATACATACATACACACAAACATGGGGGCTCTGAAAAGGACGGGGAAAGCAATAAGGTTTTAATGCTTCTTACGGACGGCGGTGGGCATCAAAGCAGCTTGAGCAGGAGACTCTTCCCTCTCGGCGGGGGGGAGCGAGCCATTTCACTAATTAAAGCTGCTCTTCCACGCTTCGTTTTCTGACATTTGAGCGGTCCAGTCTCCCCGAGCCGCGGTTGCCTTGCCGCAGGCAGAACAGAACAGGCCATTGAGCTCAAGCCAGAGGCTGTGCTTCTCAGGCTGAGAACTCGGGACTCAGCTCACTAACAAATTTAAAAAAAAAAACCCCAACCAAAAAAACCAAGCCAACAGGTTACTACCCAAAGATGCAGTTCAAGGAGGACGCTCGTAGTAACAGACTACTAACACAAAGCAAAATTATTTCTCTCCAGCGCTAATCCCTTCAGACATAAACTAGCAACAGCCAACCCTAAGTAGAGCCCTTCGTGTGCCATTTCCTACACCACTAAACGAGGGACAATTTCCACCTTCCTGGCAGAACAGGCCACAGACTGCGAGAAGCACTTGCCAAATGCACATTAGCCTACGTCTACATAACAGCTTTGAATTACTGTACATCACAGCCTCGGGTATTTCAAAGGCAAGTTTGGAAAAATGTTGTTTGGTGGGGTTTTTTGGGGTGGTTTTGTGTTTGTTTTGTTTTTTTTTTTAAATTTCCATTCTTCATGACAGTTACTTCATGAAGATAATGGCAACAGCAAGCCCGGAGATCCCTCTCAAAGAAGATTGATCAGAAGTTTTAGATGAGAAGCAGATCCATATTCTTCCCAGGGGAGTCTCCACCTGTAGGAAGATCAAGATGACACCTACTCACCCATTTGGGTCCTGGCCCTCTCAAAAAAAAAAAAAAAATAAAATTTTTACCTGTGTCCTGGTGCCAATTCTGTCCCTTCCCTACCTATCCATCACTAACCCCAACCCAAATCCCACGGAAACGTTTCCATCAGGTAACAGGAAAAGCCAAGAGAAAACATGGCACTTCTGTCCTTGACTTCCTCTTCCAAACCCTGGTGGGTTTGAAGGGAGGAGAATCAGGAAATGTAATATGGCCAAATTAACGAGCGGAGGATGCTAGGTACTCGCTTTTTGGCTGAAAGGGTAACCTGGAAGAATTCTTCTATGCCCTTTCCATTTCCCTTCACTGTTGTTTGCCTTCCCTTTCCTCCCCCTCCAAGCCTTGCTGGTACTGGAATCTAACTTCATTTACAGCGCAGGCCAAAGGAAGTTCTCTGGTATTTGTTAATTCCCAGCATTACATCTTAATTAAATTTCTGTGCATCTCTGTTTAGTGTTTAGGACATAATTGAAGGCGCTGGCTCCTACAGTTCAGCCACCAGCATGAACCAACCTCAAGATTTCCCAAAGCTCATGACGGGAACAAGCAGCTTTCCAACAAACCTAACACTTCCGTGAGGAGCCGGTACCTTCCATCAGCATGCCCCGAGATGACAACGCTGTAATCCTTACGCACACGCGGATCCACGTAGACTGGATCTACTCTATGATACCCAGAACAACTTTGATTCCCATTCCCCCCTCCCCCCCAATAAAAGCTATAGTCTGTTATCACATCAATTCATCCTACAGACTGTGGAAATCAGAGCTACAGTGCTCTCTCTCCAAGATAACAGAATGTGTTACAAAGTTGGGGGGAAGAATCACATTTCTGCTAACAGAGTACAACTTTTCCTCAGGCTTTCACCTACCCCAAAGGGCTGCTTACTATCTTCTGGGATTAAACTCATCGCAGAAGCCTTTGGAACGTGCCAAGCGCTACTTGCATATAGACCAGAGCAAAACCAAACTGCCAGAATTTATTGAGAATACTTTTTTCCACTGCACCTAAGGGACAGTTGGGAAAAAGTGCTTAAGGAACAATGAGCGGATCCTGAAGCTAAAAAGCAAGATACTGGCGGGAGATGGTACGAGAAGGGGCAGGGATTTTATAGTGTCTTTATTCCCATTTGGAGAAAAGAAAAAAAAAAAACAAACACAAAACCAAAAAGAGTTCTGCATACTGAGATACTCCTCAGCCTACACATTAATCTGGACTTTTAAACACAAGCTTCTTGTTAAACAGCAACAATAAAAAACCCCAAAAAAAAACCCACCAGAAAAACCCCACGAACCCCAACCCAACCCTCCTCAGCACATTATATATTTTAATGGGACCATCCTTGACGTGCGATACGAAGGCTAATTCGTTTCCTGTCAGCCTGGCTCAGCCTAATGGACTTTGAAGCTGCAGTTTTTCCCCTCCTCTTAATGACTTGTTGCAATGGAGATGAGTGCTCCGCGTACAGCAATGCCATCTTCTGGCACGGTTCCTGTGAGAAAGGGAACTCGCTGAATGCCGCGAAAAGAAAGCTCCTGTTTTGGGAAAACAGAAACTCCAGGCTCCACAATAAATCTCGGATTTTCCCCCCCTCTCTGTCGCACGTACTGTTGGGCTGCGATTGTTCAAAAGGGACTGAAATAAAGCGGTGAGAACACACACAGCGTGCTTAGGAGCAAACTCGCTCTAAGCGGCTCTTAAAGGAGCACCCAGTACATCACCAAGCGTGAAAATTTGCACAGACTGGAAGGTAAAGCACTGTGGCCAAAGACATGGATGTGCTCACATCTCTATGTAGGAGCCAAGCAAGAAGGGCAAGTAGTCAAACTCCGCATATCCCTGGGAAAATGCTTCCTCTATCAGCAAACGTTTCACCCATCTGATTTATTTTACTCTTGTATTCCCAGCCAGAAAAAAAAAATTCTATATTAAGCAACAGCAAAGATTGAAAACACGTGCTGTTTACATTGAGGAAATAGCAATTCATAACTTCCTCGCAGTTCTGATTTTCTCCGCAACTACCTCTACATGTCATTTGGAAGTATAGTAGGACAGGCTTATGATAAAGATTCCCCCTAAACCTAACACCTATGCTTTTTATTCCCAAAATTTGCAAGGTGCGTCCTGCAGCATGTATTGAGAGTACAGATTTCAAAGACCTGAGCAAGTCAGGTCTTAAATAGCGTGCTCGGAAATAATATTCCGGCAGAAACAACCTAGTGGAGTTCGTTCTTGCTTTTACGGGCACAGCAAAAGAATCACCTGCCTGAGCACGATACCAGCACGGCAAAAAGCACTGCTTTTCAAACAGGAGTACATTCCTCCCACAAAATGTAAGCTTGCTGACATCTTCTAAATCCCTGATCTTTCAATGTGGGCTTCCCATACTGATGCTTACAAAAATCCAGGTTTAATACCAGTTGGAAAGAACAACCGTTTGGAGCGACCAGGCTGCCTGGACAGATCAGCAGCTTGGCCTGGCGTGACTCCTAGGGCCGAGCCCCAACAGAAACCACCTCAAAATCCACCCCGGCAAAGCATCAAAAGCAAACACAGAGCAAGAAACACACAGTTTCGCAGCCACCGGAATCACCCAAGGAGCTGCCTGAATTATCTGAGTTACATTCAAGTTCATCTCTCGCGTCTTAAAAGAATCCATATGGGGAAAAACCATTGTTTGAAATGAATTCTTAGGTGTCTAATAAAGAAAAAACTCCAAGTGAAGCATTTCCCACAGCAAGGGTGTCTGGAAACTCTTCTTCCCACAGATTCCCATTGGACTAAGGTCAAGAGTTACAGATAGGCTCCATTCTCTCAGCAGTTCTTAGGAGCTGATAATAAATCCCTTTCAGAACTTTTGTATTTCATCTTTCACAATATCGACTGCTTCGCGATGACTATGCTTTGACCAGATTCTCTGCTTGTATTCCAAGCGCAAGGAGGGGAAGCACGTACGGAGCCACGGCCTACAGTTCAAGTGTATTTTTCCAAAATTGTGTTGATTTATCTGATTAGCCATTTAAAAGCCAGCCTTAAAAAAAAAAAAAAAAAAAGCCAGACAGGCACTTCCAAGAAAACAAGATTATTACTGGAAGTATCTTCAGTTAAATAAAGTTCATCCTCTGGACACATTTACATAACAACCACTAACACTGTCCTAACATATGCATTAAATAGAACAAAACAGACCACCACAGTCACTCCAAACATGAAATCAAAGAGCTGACACAATCAGGTTTGGTTTTAAGGCCCATTCAGCCAAGAATTTTAATTATTTCTTCCTCTGTGGGGGAGATGAGTCCTTCCAAATCGTATTTGGACTCACCACCCAAATACTCAATCACTGTCTGAGAAAACAGCAAACTACCCGACCAGTTTTTGCAGAGAGATGCCAAATCTCCAGTAACTGTAAATTCAACCTCTCATAAGATTAAAAAAGAAAAAAAAAAAAAA
>VXBL01009154.1:212748-228800 GCA_013400195.1 Aramus guarauna | reverse complement strand
AAAAAAAAAAAAAGAAACACCAACGAAGAGCACGCCACTAATGTCAAGATCCCATTAGCCGAGTGGTCTTCTCACACGGGTTTAATTAGCTAAACCTTTGCTGGACACAGCAAAGCTAGAGTAAGTGAAGACTTCTCTTACCTTACAGACACCCAAGATACAAAAAAGCTCAGGAAATAACAAACCAAATCAAATTAAAAAGCACTTAGGGCCCAATGTAATAATTCTGCAGATCAGGAGCTGAAGACGGTGTTTGTTTGTTTTTTTTCTCCTATTGAGTTACGTCTTCGGGGACTGCCCAACTACAGGAACATGCTTCATCTTGCACCCATGCCTGCAGGGTTCTTCATGCAATGGAGCACTTCAACTATGGCCATTCTCTTTTTTTTTTTTCTTTTTTTCCCCCCCAAGGAATACAGAGAAGACAGCCTACGATCCACAAACACATTTATACACAGGACATCTGAAACGTGTATGCTGTTCAAATATTCAGCTAGTTGAATTACGTGATTTCTTTTTCTCAAGTTCATGCATCTGGGTAAACACAACCATTTCCCATGTCTACGGGTGTCCAAATTCCTCATGAATAATCTCAATAATGTAAATTTGGAAACACAAGTGAAGTATTTGCCTTGTCAAGCCCTGGACACCAATAAACAGTTTTCACTAGTAATTTTGTTTGGCAACACAGTCAAATAGCAGGTTCCAGTAGCAACACCAAGTATTTTTATATATTTATGATTTATTTTTTTTTAATATTTTCTCCTGTATTCAGAGTAATACTAATTGGTCTTTCATCAGTGCATTTTTTTAAATTAAGTGAACCAAAACAACACAACTCTACGTGGAGCTTGCATTCAGGGTGGCAGATGACGCCCCTGCTGCTCTCCACCCCGTTTCAGAGCTGGCTCCGACAACCTCGCTCCCTCCCGAGCAGCAGTTTGATGCCAGCTGAGCAGCTCGCTGGCCAGGTAAAACAGCACTGCCGAACGTTCCTGCTTCGAGGAGGCGAGATGTGAGTTTTCATCAGGCAGGGAATCGTGATCGATGACATCTCATCTCAAAAAGATGAGAGGCTTCTTAAATCTTTTTCAATTTTTTTTTTTTTTAATTGACATAGATGCTGATCTACCCTTTAAACAGTTAAATCTGTTGTATCCTCTGTTGTGGGCAATGCAGACAAATAAAAAGCTTAACACATTCCACCGGCCTAAACCAAGACAAAAAATTAACCTCACCTGCAATTTGCAATATTTCATTGAGGCTTACAAGAGAGGAAATGCTATTCCCATCTTTCCCGATTCCTTCTTTCCAACTGCTCTGGTCACCACTGTAATTTTTTCACATCAGTTTTACAACTTCGCGGTGGAGCGGGAAGAAGTCTTTAGCCTAACGAGTGGTTTAAAGTAAGTAATAATACATCTAGATGCAAGACTGCTTTCACTTTTGGCGGAATATAATCCTCAACGGAGACATTTAATTACAACCCAGGGTCGCGCTGTACCCCCAGCTCTGCTTGTACAGGTTTTCCATCTACAGGAGGTACGTTGGACTGACACCAAACACCCTGCGAGACCCTTTATTTGGTACTTGCACGTTAGAAGAAAAGAACTTCTCCACATGCATACTGATTTCCATATGCATATTTACATTCTTCTAAATTTGACGCTTAAACTGCACAAAAATTATTATTATTTTAATTATAAACTAAATGGGCTTTGGGTGAAATATACAGTCATTAATATAATGAAAAATGCAGTAAAAACATCACCTTTTAAAGTTATTCCCTGGCCTCCACTGGATCTTAAGTATAAAAAAAGTCAACGGCTCAGCTACCATAATCCACGTTACCATGGTAAGTGTTCTGCCATACATAATTCCACCTTCCTACAAACAGGGACCAAAAATACCTATTTGTGTCATCTCTAAATGAGAAGATTTAATTTTTCATTCCTGTACCAAAGCGCACTTCTGAAAACACATCTATCTTTATAATTGCATTCAGGTCGGGATTATTTTATGACAACTACAAATATCAAGAGTTTAAGGACAGAGACTCAAGAAATCACCCATTTACAGTAAGAAATTGTTATTGTCTTTGATTTCACAATGCTTCACTTTTTCCTGCTCTTATTCTTTCAACAATATGAAAAAAAAAGTCTCTTTAGAATCTACCTTAAACCAGTATTTTCTGATTTTTTTCTTCCAGCTAAGCATATCATGTGTGCTCCTCTAGCCACTTCACTAGAAAAATAAAAAGTGTAGAGGGTTCATTGCGATTTCTTCGTTAAGTCTTTAGTACGTATGCTTCCTATTAGGTCTTTAAAAATACGTATTACCAAAGCAAAAGGACATCAAGTAAACCTTCATTTATCTTTCAACAAAAAAGACTTGCTGTAGCCTTTTTTACAACAGTGTATATTCTACAGCTGAGCCACTGTTTTAAAAGGCCACCTTCAGAACTTTCATTATTGCAAAATAATTTCTCTTGGGAATCGTTGAACAAAGACACTACTCATTCCACAACAACGAGCCACTCCGCGCCCTTCCAATTTAATTCTTCAGGTTGTACCTACAAGCCTTAGAAATTCCATTTGAAATCCCGCCAAATTAAAATTCAAGGCAAAACGAGCATCCACGTACCATTACCTCTCCAGCCTCTTACATCGAGCAGGGTGTGATTTGCAACATAAGCTCAGGCCGCTTACTCTAAATAAGCATTGGCAGTGTATTCCACAAGCAGAACTTCACTAAAAAAGGATGAATAACGGGTTCTTTACGTGGCCCTGAAATTTGCAGCCCTTAAGTGAATGCTGATGTTGTGACTTTTACAGGAGCAGCACAGACTAATAAGGTATTTTAAGCTGTAGCTGCAACTAAGGTGACCAACTTCCTCGGCTCCTTGTTAATTAGCAGCAGGACTGGGTAGTTAATTGTTTCATGTTCTGGGTTTGTTCACCCTAACAACAGCATTGTAGGAAGCTGGAGAGTTGACTTGGCGCTTGTTTTTACAGTACATGGCATTTCTAGTATTTTGAATTCATAGATCATAATTAGTATCCGAGTCATCATGACATCCTATCATTAATCTCAAAAAATAATCCGCGATGCTGTTGCTCAGCAATTTTCTATGACTGAAATGAATCTCTACGCTAACTCTGCAAAACTTTGATGCAAGAAAAAAAAAGGAAATAAATCACAGGTGCAACGCACCCCTACTTTCAGGTGGGAGCATTACGGGGAAGAGATGCACGTGCTGTGTTATTGCTGCACGTCCGTGATGTGCTCGATGGCAAAAGCTGCCGCAGGCACCAGTCAAATTAAACCTCAGTGGGACAACCGAGAAGTAGAGGTTGGCTATCTCCTTGGGGGGACAGGGCAGATCCTCCAAGAGGTTTAAATAATTTCACATTAGCAAAACTTCAAAAAGCAAGCTAACCACCTTTCACGTTGGTGGAAGCTAACTCCAGGTGAAGGTCGGGTTTAGATACAGCCCTCCAAAACAGGCAGGGGAACAAGCAGGCTGACAGGCGCAGAGAATACCAAACTATGTTTAGCCGCAGCGAAGGCCGTGTCAGGTCACATTAGGTATAACTTATAAGATGCTAAGAGCAAAGTCAAACAGCTTGAGGAGTTAAGGCCTTTAACCCGCACCTTGAGGGAGCTGCAATAGCATGGTTTGGACCCGGGCGCCAAGACCAGGAGCAAATAAATTACCTGCTGGAAGCAGGATTAGTTGGGGTGATCAGAGGTTATCGCTCATTAGCCCATGCCGAGGAAGTCATTTCAGATTATAAAAATAGAGTATCAATCCGTCTGCGATGATGCCTGCCCATCGACTTACCAAATCTTAAGAACACATCCAGACGACATCAGACAGAACGCTTTTATACAGATTTCATAGACATTTGCTTTACTAAATATAGATTGTCTTCTTTGAGCTGAACAAACTGAAGGGGAACTAGCAGGCACAGAAGCCAACAGGAGTTTTGCAGAGGTGCTTTTACTTACAAATATTTATACCCATCTCTTCTCACTCACTACCTGCTCCAACTTACCCACCCGTCATTACGAGACCCATAAAGCTTCCCCCTCTCGCATTTTAGCGCCACAGAAACTTAAAGATTCTCTGTTCTTGCCCCTCTTTTTTAATAAATAAATCATTTTCTCTAATTGCATCCTTCGAACTTCATAATTACCACAAAAGAATTACTGGAAATCATGTTTGTTGTTTTGTTTGTTTCAGCAAGCGATCCCTTGCGATGATTTGTCTTAACCAAAGGTTTGCTGAGCATCACTTTTCCCCTTTAATGGCGAGATGACACACATAACAGTATTCCTGTACCGCGAGCGAGACAATGAGTGCTCAAATATCAAGAATGCAGGCTCTTGCTGTAAAAACCTTCCTGAGATCGTACAGCTGTTTGCAAACAGATACACAAGAAAATTTGACCTGGCGACTCAAACGGGCTACTCTGAAACGTTCAGCCTTGCAACTGCGCTTTTTTCACGCACGGTTCTGACCCAGAGGGAGGAAAGCCTATTACCCATCGCTTCCAGCGCACCACGGTCCTCAGGGACAGCCCCTTCTTGCTCTCAGTACAGCCTGAAAAAGGTTGCACTGACCTATCCTCGCTTGAGGGGGAGTTGGTAAAAACAGGATCACAATGGCATCTTTTCAGCAGTTATTGTCATCTGGACAATCGTGTGTGCTCCCAGTCCCTGATAAAGGACAAAACTTTAGAAAAATTCAGGCTAGGAGCATGGGCGTCAGCCCTATTTTCTGGTTTTCGAGTATACTCCAATGTTGCGCCTGTCAAAGAGTCCTAAAATTGCTTGGAACATCCACCTTGCCAAATACCAGCCGGCCGGGAGACAGCAGAGCACGCATACCAAGACGACGAGGAACCCAGCCAGGATTCAAGGCAGAGCATTTCCAGAACAAATCTCCAGCTGCTACAGAAATAATCCTCAGAAGTGGTCTCGTGAAAGTGCAGGTTCAGCTACAAGAAGCTATTTGGAGGAGAGCTAAGACTAAATTATTAGCAACGTGATCCAGATCTAAAAATTCCCAGAGTTGACAGTGTTACACGAGATGTACATGCAGCACGTGATGCCCCGTCTGCTATCTCGGGCAAACCAACAGCCTTTGGCTTCCGTGCACCGACCAGCTGCTGCTCTCAGCAAGAGCTAAAATATCATCTTGAATCCAGGCCAGGATATTAACATCCAGCCCGAGCAAGTTCAAGTTCCCAGAAAGCTCTCGCGCAGTCACGAGAGAGTCCTACTCGTGACAAAGTCCTGCCCCTTCCCCTGCCAGCTCCTGCGCCACCCGCACGTCCGTACGCATCAGAGGGAACCGCAACCTCAGTCATCCACCGCCGCTGGAACGAAACGCGCATTCCTGAGAGCAGCAACAGCTGAGGGTCACGGATGACCAAGTGTTGGCAGTCGTTCCGCACCAGGAGGAGGAGGGAAAGCTGGGGCTTAGAAAGATAAAATAATAAACAGAACAAAAAAATGTGTCTCGGAGGATTCATCTAGTTGTAACACGCTAAAAATAGCGTACAAAGGATACTTCAGAAGAGTTCTGGTCCCTTGATCTAACGAGGTTAGATCTTATACAAAACACCCTAACTCAGAATTAATCGCAAAGTTTATTTTCTCCTCTTGGAGTTGCATATGTGGGGGCGGCAACTACATTGTGCCGTTTTGTTTAAAAACAAAGATTTTGGGCACATCCTATTTCTAATGGTGCACAAGAGTCATAAAATGGAAGTTGTCCTCAGTTTGATATTCTCTGAATATACGCATACAGGTAAGTAATCCTGGATTACATTTTTTTCTCTTTAAGAAAAAAAAAAAACAAACAAAAAACCAAACTGCAACATTTACAAAGATTGCAAGAAAAGACGAATTAAGTCTGGACACCCTCAAGCTTTTCAGAGGTAAGCTCATAAAACAGTACTTCCCCATTAACCCCAACATCAACGATAAAGATATTTACAGCACTGTTTCACTAGCTTGAATCCAGCCAGTGTGAACACTCGAAATACATCCCCATCCATCAGACGTTTGGAAACGTCCCAAGAGATCAAAGTTCTCTAACAGAACATAAAGCTTACGGCAAGGCCTCTCAAACCTTTTGCAAAATCGCCAGATTTCAGTCCCACACCGTTTCCTCGCGTCAATCTGTGCCTCGCACACGCCCCACACGTGAAGTCATGCTGCTCGTGACCGTCGCGTGAAAATACTCACACGCATGTTCAACTTGCCTTGGGAGGAGCAATCACCAGAGGGATCAAATGCTTCTCCCGTTTAGTCTGTTGTGAAACATCTACCACTTTTATTTAATTCACGATCTTTAACACATTTAGAATAAGCGATACTGAATTAATACCTGACACAAGGATTTCAGCAATACTAACCGGGTGCCTAAAGAAGTACAACTATTAAAAGCAAAGAACGGGATGACAGTTAGGCAGTTACCAGCTTGAACCTCAGCACTAGCAGCTCACCACGCAGGACCCAGTCGCTTCCACGGAAGGAGATGCGCACGCTCCGCTAGAGGACAACGGCCCCTTGGCCGTGTTCTTCTTCCTACCCCGCATACATCATCTTAAACCACTCAGATTATCTTAATAAATAAAGCTCCAATTAAGAGAAAGATGCATTTCATAAAGCCTCTTACCAGTTTTCAGTGAGCACAACTTTAATGCCAGTACAGGAAGTCTCAAGTAACTGCCCCATTACAGGCTGCACTCTTCATACTCTACGGCAGCAATCAAGTTCTGCAGATAAATCAAAACACTTTAGGACTAAACAGCCAAAACAGAACACGCACCCAAACTCGGCAAGCAGAAACAACAAATAATTGGGCTGCAAGTACTGTGCAGTCCCACAGCTCGACGCAGTCCATTTTACTTCACCTTGAGAATCTCAGATGCAACGTACAACTCGACCAAAGCTTTAAAATTGATTAAATCTTTAAAAAAAATAACAGTGCAGACCAGTTGCACATAATTGATACCAGCAGTTATGGCACAGAACAAGGGAAAACAGATACAAGTATTATTCCAGCATACTATCAGACAACTTCAGAAAGCACGTTATTTGAACGGTATTCCCCAAAGTGACCGTCACAAACACTTCAGCTCTCAGGGTTGTAATTTTGTGTTCCGAGGCAGGGGGAGAGCAAAGCACAACGCTGACGCTACGGCCATAATCTCGTTAGCAAAGGCGCCGTCCTACTGCTGCTGTCTGTCCGGCGAGGGCTTAGCAGCCGCCAGCCTGCTTTGCACGTTCAGCCAATTATCAGGACAGCATCAGGGCGTCAAGCGTTCCGCATTACCTAATCATAATACATCAACAATACAATCAGAAAAGAAATAACGTTTGCTGAATTGAAAGGTTTCACCTCAAGGCATTCTCAGTGCTGAAACTCGGCAGCAAGGCACTTCTCACCTGGGTTCGTGTATGCATCCCAATGGTTTTAGCGAGCGAGGCCCAGCTTTCAGCTCTAAAGCTTTGACAGAAAATTTTTATCGGATTGTTTCAGCCAGCCGCCCACTCGCACCGCTCTAAGGATCTCTGTGCATCAACAACAGATTCTGAACACAGCCTGGTTCCCCCACCCGACTTCATCAACCTTCACGGGATAACGAAGAGCAATTTCTAGCTCGCACCCCTCCCTTTAATTAAGTATTTTTATTTTTTTAAAAACATCAGTAAAGACTACAGAATACACTGACATCCTGAAGGCTACATCCTGCTCAGTGCAACGAGGTCCTTACCCCCCATCCTAGTAAGGACAGTCAGGCATTTCGGAAAAGCGGATCAAAGAGGAAGCAAGGCCATCAGCACAGAACATATTGCGTTTAGTCAAGTGTTTTCCCCACTCCGTTAGTCAGCTCTTCACCCACAGTTAACTGGGAGACTCCTAAAGCCCATTTACCAGTTACAGTTTATAAACACAGAGGAGCTTCCTCTCCACACAAACCGGGGGAAACGAGGTCCAGCTCAGCTCTCCCACCACCACCACAGCTTATTTCCCACCCCACGGACATATGCTCAGCGACCACAGCTCAAGAGTGATGCTCGAGGGTGAGCTCAGATGCCAAAATTACTCCTCTGTTGCTGTAACATCAGCCTTTTCACTTATCACACCACCTACTGACATCACATGTGGCGATATATTACAGGGCAGGGCGATAACGACAAGGCAAGGCACCTGAATACAAAGCCTAAAAGCCTGTACAAAGCAAACCTCACAATACGTACGTCATAATAAAAAACCTCAATACAGACACAGCACGTTCATCACCACCGTGTCGGTGTTTCACGGCAAACCTTACTATCACTGTACAACCATCGAACCTTGGGAGGCACCAAAGGTGCGGACGTGAAGAACAACAAATTGTGTTTCCACAAGATATATGCGGTGAGCTGTATTTACCACCCAAAAGTTCACATTAAGGTTTTTTGGGGGGTTGGTTGGTTTCTTTTNTATGCGGTGAGCTGTATTTACCACTGAAAAGTTTGCATTAAGGTTTTGGGGGGGTTGGTTGGTTTCTTTTCAGGTTTTTTTCTTATTGACTAGTAAGAAGCACTATTCCTTCAATATTTAACAACCAAGTTAAGAAACAAATCCTTTTGGACACGAGGCATGCAGGAGCAGCTTTTCCCAAAGCAAATCGTGGTATTTGTTCCCGCTCCCGCGCCAGGGCAGCCCGATCGGAGGGAGCACCCACAGCCTCGCGGCAGAGCGGGCAGCCCAGAAGGTTCCAACCCCCCCCCCCAAACCAGCCCAGCCCCGATGGCTCCCCAAACAAAACCATCACACCAACAGCCAAAAGTCAACCTGCCGTAACACCGTCAGGGACAAATCTTGTAAGGGAAGGAACACCCCAGGAAAAAAACCAAGCCTAATGCAAAAAAACACCAATAACAACAAAAAAGAAAAAAAAAAAAACCAAAAAAACCCCAAGCCTCTCCCAAACACACTCCTATTTTCACAGGTAAACGCACAAAAGTTCAGAGGCGCACAAAGAAACTTCAGAACAACCACAGAGCACGAGAAACATAAATAGAGCAGGTCCCCCACAGAACTCAGCACCAAACTGCAACCCTGAGCTCAGCCCCTCTTTCCTCATCATTTACATTAAACACAAAAGAACCGATTACCTCTGTGAGCAGCAAGGAGCAGCCGCTTTTCCCTGCGGCCACGCTACGACAAGGCTTCCGGCTGCTTCCGGCTGCTTCCAGCACCTTCTACCCCATCTCCAGGGCCTTGGTGTGCTGCACCTGCTTCCCAATTAGCACCACCTGGGTGTAATTACTACAGCCCTTCAGCAGGCTCCGGGCGGGAGGAGGCTGGTGGGCAGCTCTCCCCACAGCCCTGCTCCCCCCTGGGAGTGGGGGGTTCCTCCAGGGAGGCTTTTCCTTCCCCCCCAAATCCCCCTCCCTGTCTGTATTTCAGCAGCAGCCGCCTGCTGGGGTTTCCATGGGTTTGCTTTGCAGCGTAAAACCGCAGCTCGGCAGCGAACGGTCTCCCGCCGGGTTTAGTTTTTGGGGGTGCCCCAGCCCCACAAGCCTGCTGCCAGGGAAAGCCTCCCCGAGGAAGCGCTGACCCTTTGGTGCCTACAAAATCATCAACTTCTGGTTTTATACGCAAGGGGAGTAAGTCATAACATTTGAACCCCACCTCCTTTGTTTTCCTCTCCACCTGGTTTAGATACTCCAACATTACACGTACATCGGGGCACCTGGCAGCATTTACTAAATTAACGGAGTCTGGGAACACCCACAGACCATGCTCTGCAATTGGCTTTACTTTCCCCCTTTTTTTTCTTTTTTTTTTGCCTTTCCACGCTCTTTTCTACAAACCAAGATAAGACCCGATTGGAACACGAACGGATTTAAAAACTTTAATTCTCCCCCTCCCCAGCAGGCTACAAACACTAGCTCAAACTAAAGTGGTAAATCTTTGCAGGCATTTTCTGTGTAAATCGGGACAATTCACCTTAGTTCCCTCATTTTAGAGCCTCACATGTGATCCGAAGGATCTGTTAATTTCCAAGACGAGGTCTTGCAGGCTTTACTTTTCAGTTACTGTATGGCACGGAAATGGGACCGAATACCCAGGATTAGCCGTGATTTTCCACATCCCAGATTTTTATTATGGAGGATTTTTGCTACTTTTTAAAAAAGCTCCAGTATCTCTATTGCCTGCCTTGAGATTGTTTATACAGGTGACCGCAACACAAATACTGAGCTGAAGTGTTAGGCAGAGGACTAACTTTCTAGCTGAGGTTGCACTTGCTTGTAGAAAGTATCCCTTAGCTTTACACAGCACCAGCAATCAGTTGGCTGTTGATGAGTTGTTCTTCCCATCCATCCTCCCCGGCACGCGCTCCGTGCGCAATCCATCGCAACACACCTCTTCCTCCCGTGACCGTGCGTGATTCCCTCGCCGCATGCCACAGAAAGCAAGCATTTTAAAAGATTTCACCTCTCTGACATATACTTTCTTCTCCCCTGGCGATTAGACAATCTTGGTGCGGCGCAGCCGTACACCCAGCCCCAGCCGCCAGGAGAATTTTGCCGGGGTAAAGACCGGGAGCTGTACCTTTAATCTCTGCTTGCAAATTCCTTTCATGTTTGGCCGGGAAGCAAACTTTCCAAAATTACCATTTCCTTTTTCCTCGATCGGGGGGCCTAAAAAAAAATCGGCAGCGTGGCAGAAGTACGGTTGTCATCCTACAGCGTGTTATCGTAGATTGTGATGCGGTTTCTATTTACACGATCCCTGAAGCATTTGGGGGTTTTTTGCCAGAGCCCCATTCAGTGTAAAGGGCAGGCACAGTAGGGAACAGAATTAAGATTGCGCAATCCTTAATTCTATTAGTTTGTAACTACTAAGTGCTTGGTTTTGCAACCTAAATAACACTGTAGCACAGTCATTTTTATATGTAATCTAGGTACATGTAGTTATTTACACACTAACTGTAATTACTTTTTCCTACATTAGCCTACATCTATTATGCAACAGGTTCGTTATGCATTGTTTCATCGTTTCAAATCAGCGAGAAGACATGTTCTAGCACCCTTTTCCCTTTGATACAGCATACATGGTTCACTGAAAAAGAAATGCTCATTTTGAGAGATGTTCTCTTTACTCAGTGCTCTGATGCCTAAGCGAGTATTTCCCTACGCTGATTTTCAAGTCATTCTAGTTTTGAACAAATGACTTTTAATCCTTTGTAGTAGCAGGAGATAAAATTAAAAATAAGCTTGAATCAAATTAAAGTTCAAAGAATCCTCGAAAAGGGGGAATTCAAACCAATCTGAGTTTTGAAATGACGGAACGAGAATCCGTGCCAGCAAAGAGGTGAAGGCGAACAACCCCTCGCCCAAAGCAAAGCTCCTGCGAGGGTGGGCTGGGAGGGGCAGCAGTCTAAACCACGTGTGGAAGAGATGCTGCAACCATCCTCAAATCCAACGTCCCGGAGTAGCAAAAGCGTGAGGAGTGGGATGAAGAGCAGCGGGGCTAGAAAAGGCAGCAGCAAAGCACACCAGTAGTACGGGAATAGTCAGTAGTATGAACGGGCAAGAAGATGATCTCTAACGCTGCAGCGGCACACAATTTTTTAGGAGGGTTCATCTTCTCCTCTTTTACAGGAGAAAAGAGACAAAATCCAGTAGAGTTGCAGGGGAAAACTCCTTGAGAAAAGCAAATCAAGAGAAGAAAACTAGTTCCTGCGGTCCCACGCACCGCCCGAAGCGTTCCCCGTAACAGATTTTTGTCAAGCCCCAGGTGGAGACCTCAAACCGATGAGACTGCATCTGTTAGACTTCACGTGATCTGGCGGGCCGAAAAACTCTGTCCTTTGAGCCCAGAGATGAACTGCTATTGCATCCGAGAGTCCCGCCTGGCACGATACAGAAGGGCGGGCACGATTCTTGTTTCCAGCCGCCTTGACCGCTTGTGGCGACTTTGGCTCTCCTACTAACCAGGTATTGGGGAAAATCTGAAGGTCTCATATTCCGCACTCAGTACTCAAGCGAACGTCTTGCTGTTACGGCTTCACAATTTGGATTTCCAAATACGTCCAACTGTATTTGGCAACAGAAAAGAGCTTGAATGGGAAAAGGAGGACTTTTGGTTCCAGCCATCATTTTATAGACATGTTTTTTACCAAGAGAGAGTTCTATGGAATGAAGGGATTTCAGGGGGGGTCGATAACAGCATGACATCAGGAAAATTACCATGTGACTGCTGTACCTTGCTCGATGATAAGCAACTTTGACTGAGATCAGTTAAACCACAGTAAAAGACACTCCTGCACGCTTTCCTTTCATATCAGATAATGGATTAAGCTCATCAATTTATTCATGCACGGGAGGAAAGCGGTACCTAAGTGCCACGGCGGATAACACTGAGCGGGGCGCTTCCAGCAGGAGAATTCCTTTGCAAACGAGGACCCCAGAGCTGTCTGAGGGTTGGGGAGGTGGGAATCCCAGTCTCCGGCTCTTGCTCCGAACAAGACAGAAAGGGCGTCTACAGCCGCACGGCTCAGCCCAGGGAAGACGGGCAGCACCCGTTTACGCGTCTTTTCTCTTTATTTCACATAAAACGTTGAAAGGTTTGTCCTAGCGCGACGCAGCAGAACTCTGGAGCACCTAATACCTTCACAAAAATGCAAAACTACTTCTTGCCGAGCTCAACCATCGACTTTATTTCGATGGCTGACCTGTCGTCATTTTTAAGCTATCTACACACTGAACTGCTTGCACAAGACAAGATATTCAGATACCTGTATCTCAGTTTAATTTTCACCTTTCCCTTTAGAATGCAGCAAAGTCACTAGAGATCATTCAGCCCTTCGAAGAATTTACCTTCGCGAGAGGATATTCCTTCTCTTCTAGTAAAGGTGTTCTTTAGATTCTTCACAAAATGATAAAACTAGTATTGTCTAATGCAGTATTCCCAAGTTTTCGTATTGCTGGGCTGTTTCTATTTAACCCAGCTCAAGCCCAAAGCACCTTAATTTTACATTGTCCCGTAAACAGTACCGTTATTATTGTACAGTCTTCCTGCTAATGAGTGAGGCAGCTTGCAATTTTGATGGATTAAAAATATTTCCTAGGGAGCAGTAAGAGGGGGATTTATCTCCATCTCCTTTATTTTACTCACAGAAACACACATAAAAATCACAACAGGATTCCTCATTGAAATCTTTTGTTTGTTCAAAGGACCAGAACTGAACCCTTTTTGTACCTTCAGTCATTTCTTTCTTACTCCAAACCACATTTAATCCATCAGCCAGGTGCTAATACAGCAACCTGAACCTGTTCCTCTGAAGCCAACTTGATTTTACAAGTGCGGAGGGTCACCAGAAACAGCAGTGCCCCTCGCTGACACGCTTGTGGTGGCCGAGGAGGACAGTCTGGTGGAGTAGACCCTGCTGCTCACGTGGGGTTTGAACATTGGAATAGCTTCCAGAGAGGCTGGAAGATGGGATCTGCCCGCGAACGGGCAACGGGAGATCCAGAAAAGGGTTCGTTTAATCGCGGATCCGTGTCGCAACATCAACCCAGCGTTCCAGTCTTCCCCTGCGACGCTATTTTTGTTGCTTTGTTTCTCTTCTACAAATCAAGTGTTCTGATGCAAGACACTTAGTATTTGGGTTGCAAGTTTTATTAATACCATTGTGTTTTCTAATGCGAGGATAAGCGTTTAAATTTTCTTTTGACAAGAGCAGTACAGCCTTTGCAACTAGAAGGAAAAAACAAAGTGGAAATAACTCATGTGACTACTAAGGAGAGAAACAACATCCATCCTATTCCAAACACAACGGTCTCATTTACAACAGCTTGGCTTTTTGTTCAGTATGTTCCCGAGCTTCACGTAACAAATTTCAGTGGTATCTGACCGCAGTACTTGGCAAGGAGTACTTTAAGCACAACTTAAAGGGTACGACTCAGGTGTTTAAGGTAAAATACAATTCTTGCTAAACCAGGTTCACAGCTAACAGACGCAAATAACGGCCTCAGTCCTGCAAGCGCCCCCAAATCTATATTTAACATGAAGGAGGGATTCAAAGATCTCAAATTAACTGAAAGACACAGTAAAAGCTCCACAAATACAACTTTGGGTCAAACAGCTGCTTCAGCGACTTTTGCTATTGAGCTGCAAGCTGGGACTAGCCTCAAGGACCAGCGCAGCAGGAATTCGGCACGGTGCTGGTTTCACTTTTCATTAAGGGCTATCGGGATAAGTGCGTCGTGATAACCAAACAGTCGGCACAACGCTTTCAAGCAGATGGGTTCGCTTCCCTTTCGTTCTGCACTCTCCCGAGTCTACTCTCCCTCCATCCTAATGATGCGGGAGATGCTTGGCAAAGTGGGAAGCTGTAGCGATTTATAGAAAAATCAATTGACTTCAGCCACTGTTGTGTTCTTTACTTTGGTCTTGAGTGCCTTTGTGCATTTATTCACGGACTCTTAAATTCCTGGGAAGGTCACCCCAGAAGCTGTGTGGATGCTAGCTCATTGAAGGGCAGCAAGAATTCAAATAAATACTAGATTCTGCCACGACCATAGCTCAAAACCACGTCTGACGAGTGGCTTCTTCCTAACCGCAATTAAAAATAATTCTAAATATAGAGCGGACGCAACGCATAGAAAGACAGTAAAACAACTGCAGCACTCAATTTTTTTCACAAGTGATTTCCACGTACTAACTCAGCATATTACACCGTCATCTTTTCCCTCATGTAAAACGAATAACCCCGCGAGAAGTCAATTCAGAACGCTCCGCGGAAGGCAGCGCTCTGGGTTTGCTGCTGAACGTGCTGGATCCTTCCTCAGCGGTGTATTCCAGCTTTCCTTTACTCCCTGGAACTTCTTTCCCCCCTCCAACGCTCTTCATCCGCCCCGCTGGTACTGCCGAATGCTCCCAGTACGGATTGCCAATAAACCGGAGAGATGCCTGCTCGTTTTTCTCCCTCCTAACCAAAGCAAACGTAGCTACTAAAAATCACTTTTTTTCCTCCCAGTTTCCAGCAGGGAAGGGAGCAGGAAGTGCCAAAATACGCGGGGGTGAAGGGGGCGGCCATTCTTGTGGCATTTCCAGCTGGGGTCAGAAGCAACCCACACAAAGGCCTTTTTGCTCAAGTTATCCAGCCCAAACTTCCAGCGCGTAAGGGGGGTGAGGAGTTTAAATACTCCTCCAAACTTCCAGATGCCTGTCCCAAATGCAGACCCCAGAGATTTCCTCGTCAAGGGTACCACCAGCTTCTCGGTGAAAATAACAAACAAAAGAGAAGGATGAGATTTATATTTGGATTTATGTTTGAGTACATATGTACCATACTAATCTGATTATTCATTGGGAATCCTCCTTTTCAACAGCTTTTTCTTTATTAAATCTTACCACAGTAACACTACAGCCTTAGCAGGAAAGAGCAAACTGAACGCACCAGCACCACACCCCTCCATTTCTCCCTCTCTCATTTTCAGGAGAGGTGAAACGCTGGCGGCACGAACCCCCCCAGGACCCCCAGCAGCTCGGCCGTACCGACCCAGCTGGGTAGAGAACGTCAAACAACTCCTGCGACCAACTTCACCCTTCCAAATGTAAATTAATGCAGCAGCCGCCGCAAACCAGAGCTCTCCTCGTGCAAGGGGATGGGTGGAAGCAGAAAAGCGTTGCGTACGGCGAGAGCGGGAACGGCTGCTGGAAAATTGCTGCATTACGTTAATTAAGATTTTATTCATGCCTTTCGCCGTGCCCTGCTACAGCAGTAATGCACCACAGAATACATCGCGGTGCGCCACCGCTGCTCACAGCCACGTGAAGTTACACACGCGTGTGTGTGCGCGTGCACACACACACGCTTTCCGCTGTGCGTGGGACTCCCCGGGCACACCTGCGCTGCCCGAAATAATTTCAGGGTGGGTGTGGGGTTTGGTTTTTTTCTTATTTCACGGGGGGGGTGGGTTTACTGAATGACAAGCAAAAAATAGAAAAGCACCCACCCACCACGACT
>VXBL01009154.1:141872-212342 GCA_013400195.1 Aramus guarauna | reverse complement strand
CGTACATCACCCATCGCACACGTACGCTCCCCCTCCACCCGCAGCGCTGCCCCACGCGTGCCACCGCGCTCTCCCCGTAGCCCCGGGCTGAACCCGCGGGTGTTTTGTCCGACGTTAGGGCAGAGGAGATCTTGTTACACCTTCCCCTTCAGCTCCGCGTTTCAAAAGACAGGAATAAAACCGTGGCTCAGGGTTCAGGTACGAGTATCGTCATCCTGATTGCGCAGAAAACCACGCAGGGTTTTAATCTGCTGCGTGCCTTTTGGCCTTGTTCTGGGCAGAACATGAAAGGGGAAGAATTATTCCCCGCTGCCTACATTCAGGTATTTTAAGGCCACGAGGGACCCTATAATCAGAGAGTCTGATCTCCCGCAGAAGACAGGAATTTCTGGGGGAACAATTTCCCCTCGGTGACTCCTATAGCGAACCCCCCACAGCTGGTGGAGCCACAATATACAAGTCAGAAAGACAATTTGAAATCGTCGAGTGAAAATGAATCCCTTACATCCCCAGGCAAGTGGTTCTGATGGTTAATTATACTCGCCCAGCTCCAGATTTGAGCCACGGGAGCTCCCTACATCCCTGCGAGCCTGGCCAAGGATTAAGTGCGGCTCCATGTCGCAAATCGGCACCGAAATACCTGTTTTGTTCTTTAATACAAGGTGTTAATCCAAAGCATTCCTCTACAAAACACGTAAATGTAATACATACGCACTAGTTCTTTCACTCATTCTTAATTTTTACCCAGCTCGTAGGCTGCGACTCTGCACCCTAATCTTGACTTAAACATTACCTAGCGCCTAACAAAGGCTGAGTCTTTGTGGTACAAGGCAGACTGGAAACTGTTCACGCCGACATGAAAGGACGGCCACAGCTTTTTGTAACACACGGCGTGTCTTTTACCCACCAGGAGACACCGGCTGTCGGATGGGGAAAGCCGGTATTTCTCATTTGCGGAACGTTGCAGGTGCAACGTTTTTACAAACCCCTCCAAAAGAAAGCTCGGACTCAGAGGAGCATAAAACTCCAGCCAAACACAACTACGAGATACATCTTTCCCTTTGCCGCAAGAGCTTCCGTCCTGCTTACCTCTATCTTTTCCATGACCGCTCTTCCACCTCCCAGTATTTCCAGAAGTAACACCTGCAAATGTCACCACCGTCACGCAAGGACACGTCTCCTCCTCGGATCCTGCCGGGATGCTCAGCGCCGCAATGCCTCGTGCACATCAAACAGGTTTCTTCTTATTTTATTTTAGTTCCCAGGATGCTTCAAGCCTGCTGCAGGCTGAGCTGGAGAATTCCAGGGTCACGGATAGACTGGATGGATCTGGAGGCTGAACAGCAATAATGACCAGCAGTAAGTGGTGGGAATTAGATACTAAGTCAACGAGAAGGGCAGAGCAGAGGGAATTAGTGGAAAATCAAGACACAGGCGAGAGGGCAGCAGCGCTCTGGCCACGACCAAGGTTCAGCCTGAAGCCTGCGGGATTTAAAGGTGCTGTCCGAGGGTGGCTCCCAGGGAAGTTTGTGACTCTGTTCCTGTCCTAGACAGCACCAATGACCCCGTTCAGGGACAGTGAAATTCCCAGGGGATCCCAGGAAGTTAATCTAGTGCAGAAAAGCTCCATGCGGTCTTTTACTGATATGGCCCACAGCACCGGCTGATTGTGGAAAAATCTCTCTCCTGATCCCAAATAATCACAAGAGGTTCAACCTCGGGCAGGGGGACAGAGCCCAGAAGAGCCTCAAGGCACCTCATCCTAATTTTGTTTCTGTGGTCGCAACAAATTTCTCAGTCAGAGGCAAAACAGAGCAAGCTCGGGGAGCCACTTAGTGCCTCCTGGCAGCAGGGAGGGGAGGAGGAAACCAGCCCGTGTCCCACGGGTGACCAGTGCAAGGCCCCAACGGACAGGGTGAAAAATAGATACATAAAGAACGATCCAATTTTCTCAATTCCTTTGTTGTCTTTCTTACAGCATCCGTGCCCTGCTTGAAGAGGAGGACCGATACAGATGCAGGCAGTGATTCAGCGCTGCTCGGCTTGGAATAATTGAGGACAGCACGAAAGGACAACATTCATCTACGTCAATTAAAGCTCTTTGAGGACCTTGTATTCAGCAGAGGACCACGTGTGCCGGGGACTTGCCTCTCTACAGTCTCACCTTCTGTGCCACGTGCCCCGTGCCACAGGACGCGCTCAGCGCACGCTGTCCTTTGCCTAACGCTCCTTCCCAAAGCATCCTCCAGCTTGAAGGACGTACTGCCCAATCATCTCCGCCAGACCCGACGCGTAGCCCAGAAGCTGTAGCCCAGCAGGTCAGGTGCATGGTACGTGCATGTGAGATGCTAACATCGGCCAAGGGGAAAAAAAAAAAACAAAACAACCACACTGAAACTAGATCTCGCGCTTCTTAACTTCACTGGAGCACAGCCTGCTTTTTCGCCGCTGATCCGGCTTCGTGTTTCCACATTGGAAGTACAAAAACGGGCCCAAAGCGAGAGGGAGGTGTCTGGTGGAAAAATAGCGGTCGGCTGGTGCTTAACAACTGCCGCAGAGTCAGCCCCGAACGGCCTCAGCAGGGAAGGACGAGCCTCTCCGCGGTCCCCACCGAGGCTGCTCGAGTGCCGTGTTTCAAAGCCCCGCTACTTGGCCCGGGCTTCAGCCGGAGGTCTGTGCCAGCAGGAGCTGGGGACGGTGCTGGAAGAGGAGCACAAAGAGAAGCAGGGGGGAAAAAATCTGACTGAAAATGAGATGCAGTGCAGAGTGGTTGTGATGTTCAGGACCGCCTAAGGGACTTGGATGACCGATTCCTATTTAATTGGGCATTATAATTTGCTAGGCATCTTTGAAAACCTCTGCCAAGACTTACAAGCCATTAATTTTCATGGCCAGCTTTGGGGAGCAGCCTGTTCTATCCCAACATACAGTACAAGCTTCGCCTTAATGACCAACATCTCTTTTCAGCTCAAACTATTGAGTTTTTGTGACTAGGACGTCTCTTTTTCTAAGCTGCCCTTGTGTCCTCAGTTATATTCCCTCTATACTTTGATACTGTTCCATTTCTTGTTGATATCTGCAGGTCCTGGATTAAACTGCATTCCTGTACGCAGCCTGCTAATAGATCTCCAGCCTTATTTCCACCCTTTACTGCACCCTCTGCTGTGCCTGGGAGCTAAAAATCCCCCATTCGCCCAGCTTTGCCCTTTTGCCTGCTTTTTTCACTGGGGCACTGATTTTACACTCCAGTTCTTTTTGGACAAATAGCCCGTAAGATTCACTTGCTGAAATATTTCTATTATCGGGCCATAAGCTCTCTACCGTTATCCCCTGAGCAGCCTCTACCCTCAAAGTTCAGGGTTTCTCGAGGGAAATTATTCCTGGGCATAAAAAGCAGGGGCCAGGTTACTCAGCCCTTCTGACTTTGTACCTGACAGGACAGCTCAGGGGGTCAGTTCTCCGGTATCAGAACCGATGGCAGAGAATTAACAGCTGGATAACGGAGAAATGAGCTTGACCACATCTTGCCAGTCTCCAGTTGAGGGGAGCGATGCTGTGTTACATATACAGATCACTTACTTCCACATCCATGTTAGATGAAGTCAGCTGAAGATAAAATTTGCAGAGTGCTGCAGCAAGCAGCATGACTGCTCTTTCTTGATGTGCCCTCTATTGCCTTTTTTTTTTTTTTTTTAAATTTACAGCAACACTACATTGCCAGCAACAATCCCTTCGGATAAGACCCTCCTCTTATTATTTTAATTTGCCAAATGGGACTGGTGAAAGGCTGACCTGGATTCTCTCTCAGGTAGCGTCATCTATGTCGCTCCCTTCAGTTAAAAAAAAAATAATTAAAAAAATCAATCCATACATACTTTCTAAAGATGCACCCATGAGACAGCCTGCAAGATATTTGCGGCGGCTGATGCCTAGCGGGCTGTGCTACAGCTTTGCGACGCAACGCGATGCACCGCTTCGTAAAATCATTTTGTGTGGCGCGTTTGGAGAAGAGTGCTGCCTGCAGACAGGTCTGCAGACAAAGCCAGAGCACCATGGAAACTGCTGGAGAACAAAAGCGCTGCAGAAAGGGCAGAAACGGCGAGCTGTGCCACGACCTGCGAGGCATGCCCAAAATATTTCTCCTTGCCTCCGCATTCACCTTCCAAAACAGCAGCCTCCGCCACACCAAACTGAACTGCGACCTGCCCAGGGATTTCAGCAGGGTCAGGCTTTCAATTCCTCACCTCCAACAAAGAAAGTGAAACAGGAACTGGGTGGGACAAGCAGATGCTGATTTTGCACAGAACTGTGTTTTCTATCTCCAAGGTGATGATGTAAAAGTAGGGCAGCCCGTGGGAAATACAGAGAAAGAACATTTACTCCTTAGTAGGCGTCACCGAGGACTGAAAAAGAGCCTGCTGGAAGGGATAATAACGCAGGAGTTGAAAGAAGTACTTTGCCCTCTAGAGGCTCAGGGGCTGTTTCAGGGACATTTCAGTGTCTGTAGAGCCATTTTTTTCCTGTTCCCTGGGTACCGACTCGCTGGGGCTGCCGGAGACGGGGCGCGAGCTAAAGGAAACCTCACTCCCAGCGGGTATACAGCCGCTCTCGCTTGTTCTTCCTTGTAACGTCTGCTGTCAGCCAAATCTTGATCTCATTTGTTTTAAGACAACCGCATGGAGCGATACCAGCTCACTCCAGCTAACAGAGCCCATGTTGTACCTTTTCCATCTCATGGTGGTAGCAGAGCCTACAGGAGGACTCACACTGTACCGATGGGAAACCGATGTCCCGAGCCCAACATGCGTTGTCCCTTTTTGTTAGGGACAGCTGAAACACAGTGTAGCCGTAGCTTTCCGTCTAGAAATTTTGAAGAATGACTATTGTATTTACTCATAAGTGGGAGATGATGGGGTATTTACAGAACTTCTGAGTTTTCCCCCCGCATTATATTCTGCTACCCACGGTAAGCAGCAGGAAAGGACCCCTAGCAATTCCCACACTGCTTGTATTGATGTCAAAAAGCCACTGCATGACATCGCCAGTTCTTTTTCCTCTCTGGTGGCTCTTGAGTCTCAGTGACAGATGAATACAAAACAGATGGGACGGTGGCAGAACCTCATCAGATGGACCTGATGGGACTCAAGCTGCCCATGGTATTGCATAGATTAGTGTCACATAATGCTGCGCTTTGTGTTTTGATATTTAAAGACAGATAGTGGTTTTATTTAGTCTTTCATCTGGTCCTGTCCTAATGTCAGGATCCTCACTTTGGTTTTAGTATTATGCAGAAGATATATTTAAGAAGCAGCATCTATATTTCTGTGTCTCTACCAGCTTCAAGACAGCCAGAGACACTTGTCCGCTACGTGAAAAGGCTTTTTTAATCACTGCATTTAATATTAGACCAAAACCCTCAAATTTTGACCGAAACAAGTATTTGGTCATGCTCGATTTGTCACGTGTGCTTCTTAGATTGCTATTATCTCACAGATAATTATTTAATACCCATATTACTTCGGAAATACCTGTTTGTATTTGCCCACAGCAATGCATTTGACATTTCCATTCAGTCCGAGAGATCCCTGCAAGCTATTCTGTGACCATCTACAGCAGAGCGATGTCTTTGAAAAACAACATCTCCACTTTCTGAAAAAAAAATGACTCCTTGCCTTTTCAACAGCAGACACGGGACTTTTCCAAGACACACTGCAGTCACACAACCCAGTCAGCTTGCTGAGGCCAAAAACATTATTTGGCTTCTCCATGAGGCATGGCCATACATGCAGCCCCCTGCAGAAGGGCCTCTCTTTGAGGATGCTCACACCTCTTCTGCAGGGAAAATCTGGAATAATATCAGAAACAACAGGGAAGTACAGCACTATGAGGAATGTGTTTTCCGGGCATTAGCTATTAGGCTTTTTTGGTAGCATTACTATAATATATATGGAATTCTTATTTTCTGCGTCACCTCATCTGCAGGCACTCTTTCACACAGGAGGTCTCCCTTGGTGCCGGGATGCTACTGAGGCCAAAAAAGCCTGCCCCAGCACTTCCCTGGGAGCCGTGCCTTCCCCACGCTTCTCCAAGGAGATCACAGCGAGGAAGGAAGGGATTGCACTGCCTCTGTCCAAGGCAGACCAGCCTCTCTCGGAAGGTTTCTGATATATGCCCAGCTTTAGGCACGATGCAAACCCCATGAGAACAGCTCCCCTGCACTATGTTATCACTTCTAATGCCCATCATGGCTAAAACCGTGCTGAGGTTTTACAGGGATAAAAAGTCTTCAAAATTAATCCTACCTCTTGCACTGAGAAAGCAAAAGCCATTATATTTAGAGAATGTTTCAAGTGCGGTACTCTGACTTTTCATTGTAAACTCTCTGCTTCTCAGTTTAATTTTTGACACAGCTTGTTTCCCTCCGACTCCATTTGGCCACCGGCAGGATGATAGCAGTGCCCCTCTTTCCAAGCCTTTTCTAAAGAGGCAAAGCAGCGGATGAGACAGCTATCGCGATGGGGAAAGGTGGCGATTGCCGACAGCAGAACCACCAGCGCGAGACAGTTTGATTAACCTCTGCCCACGCAGCAGGACACATTGTTTGCCATCCAGCAGCCTTCACACTGGGCTAGTAGAGAGAAAAAACATTGTCCCCAGTGGGCAAGCTATCTTCTCCCAGGGCGGGACACCAGTCTAACGTTGCAAAAAACACTACCCTTCTCTCAGCCTTACCTACCACCAGCTTCAGCAGGAATACCTCCATTTCCCCACATAAATCGCCACCTCACATCCAAAGGCCAAGTTATCATCTCCGTATACGATGTGACCGCACTCATCATTAGCCAACACAGCCATACCTGCCTGTTGTGAAAGCTCCAGCCGTCAGGCACTGATACAAACTCCTCCAGAAGCTCCCTAAGGAAGGGCTCCCTCTTCCACATGCACCACTCAACGCCTACCAGCTACCAGTTGCTTTAAAGTATTCGAACATTCCTTAAAATTATTGCTTTCACTCAACAAAGAGGTGAGTACACGCAATTTAGGACAAAATAAACGTGGAGCACCTACCAAGAAAGGAAGAAAGTATGAGTTAAGAAGAGCGGGCCGCACTGTCAGGTCTCCCTAAAGGGAAGGGTCTAACCCAGCCGCAAGCAACGCGTCCCCAGTCGTGGTAAAATACTTTGACAACAAACGGGATATAAAATACCGCACAGGAGTCATAATCAGGGCATCTGAAACAGGAGATGGTGCCAAACTCAGGCTTAAAAACTGCAAAACGACTCTGGGTGTCTGTCCCTGCTGGAAGCTGCGGATGATCCATTCTGTCACTGCAGCTGTATCTATAAATAGTTGCACAGAGAGAAATATGGTTATAGAATTATATTTATATAGTCTAAACCACATCAGGCTGCACAGCTGCATGTTTTGACACCCAAATAACTTCAAATATTTTGCCCCCAATTCAAATTGTATCATTCTGGTTTTTCCATCAGCCTAAGAGCGCGACAACGGACATGGCAGAGAGCAGCAGGGTTTCAGACACACTTGTGGTTAAGGTGGCGATGAGAGCGTTAGAGGGAAAAGGGTTGACCTTTAATCCTGGCATCCGAGAACCCGGTGACAAAGAGAGAAGGAACTAACATAAAAGAAGGACAGGAAAGGAAAAAGATGATGTGAATCAATAGGTAGAGGGAAATTATTGCCCTCTTGCTTAAATTTTCCAAGAGACTCAGTGTGTTTTTTCCGCAATTGTGATTTCTGGCCTCAGAGCAGTTCTGGTGCAAACACAGGCATCGGGTGCCCGGCTGGGCGGCCACGGACCGGAGCCACCAGCCCCGGACTCTCGCCGTCATCTCCCAGACCAACCCTGAGCAAAAGCATAAAACACTGAGTAACTCTGTGCATCTCAGTCGTCTGTGTCTTTCGAGAGCAAAATAAACCACTGCCAGGTGGAAAATCCAGGAGATAAGGTAGTTTGATACTCTCTCTGTCGCTCTAGGCACAGAGTTTAATCTACCTTTTCACATCTGACATGAAAGGTGAATCCAACAGGGATCAGAAAACACCTCAGAGCTATTGCTGGGAGAAGATGGGGGAAAACTATTTGAGGATGAATTGTAGTGGCATAAATAATAAGCTTTGCAGCGGATGTTTCAGAGCAAGTTAAGGAACTTAAGTGGATTCAAAACTTAGCTTTCAGTTTCAGGAGTGCTAAATGTCAGAATTATGAAAAAAAGATATTTATAATATCAAAGCAGGATTGTATGAAAGAGATTACGCGTGAAACTTACTAATATTAACGCTCTGCCCTGAGAGGGGAGAGACGTTTGTTGCTGATACTGAGCCAACAGGTTGAGTACACTTCGCGTTTGGGCACGTGGAAGAGGTCTTCTAGGCTAAACCTCGCAAGAAGTTATCTACTGAGGCACCAGGTATGATGGGCAAGATTTGAGGGAGCAAGCTGTATTCCCAAAATACTGCCCGAACTCTAAAAAAAAAGGCTAGGTAACAAAGTGGCACTTTTCATAATAAAACCACATTTCAGTGTGTAGCAGATAAGGGAGAGGAAAGCAAATAGAAATACCAGCCATGGTGGGGAAAGCAAACAAACAAACAAACCACCACCAAAACTAAACAAAGGAGAAAATTGCAAAAAGGTATTCAACTACATCAGTTCCAGACATTATTTGGAGGGTAGAACTGGAACACGCTCCCTCTGCAGAGACAAGGAGTCAGGAAGCTTCCTACTTTTGTATTAATTATGCTCTTTAGCTTTTGGAGACAAGGAAGAACGTGCGTGACCTGCATCCCGCATATCCTGACGTGGGCTCTCACCACCAGTCAGCGGAGATCTCTGCTGATGAAACTTCCGCATTTACCTGGTTTGTTACTGACTGTGAGGAGTAATTCAGTACCAAACCACCCAAATTTCTCTGCGGATAGCTCTGCTACTTGAGGCAGGGGAGGGTATTCAGCCCAGATGCAAGGACAGCGTGTGGCAGCTTTGCCCTCTGCTGGCCAGAGCCTCCGTGGGGTCCCCGGGAGCCCCCCTCGCCCCACGGGCACCCCCTGGGGCTACCGCCCCCCATCCCCTGCCTTCCCCAGGCTGGCGGAGCAAAGATTAGGTACAGCAAGAGATTTGGTGAGCAGTCAGCTAGCGGGTAGCGGCCCCTCACTGGGAACAGCCATACCTAAAAAGACTAAAAAAAAAAAAAGAGTAGAAAAAACCCCTCTAAATTTGATGGAGCCACAGCCCCTGCCCCCGGCTCCATCCCAGCCCTGCAAAAGAGAGAAAGGGGGTAGGTTACATGACCTTCAGTAAGATCACACCATGCCGGAAGGCTTTTCCCATCAAACCCAGCACATTCCTTCACTTTACTCCAGGTCCTTTCTTTTGCACAAATCGTCAAATTGAACAAATTGCACAATTCATTTGCACAAACTGAAGACTGTAACTAGACATTAGGAAACGACGTTCCTGGCAGCCAGCTACCGTCGAGGGATGCGCAGGGCCGGGGCGCTGCGACACAGGTTGGGACGAGAAACCCGGCTGCAGAAACACAGGCAGCCCTTCTGCCCACGCGGCCATCGTTCGCTTCCAAGCGCGAGGGCTGCCTCGTCCCTTCCCTTTACCTTTCTCCCACTTATTTTCACCGTCCGGTGTTTGTTTTGTTCCACTCAAAACACACCAAGGCAATAAAACCGCAGCAGTGATGAGCGAGTATTTATCGAGCTCAAAACGAGTCTCCTTGGCAACAGCAAGAAAAGCTCTCCCATGTCCTCCCGCCTTCATTTTCTCCCGCTTTTGCAGCAATTGGCGTGACTCTGGTAACAGCTATGCATGCTAAGTACGCCATCAACACCGGTTCCAGAAACGGAGGCATGAATAGGAGAGCTGGCCCGGCTCTGCTTGTAAACTAACAAAAACCCGCAGGCCACCAAGTACCCTGGAGAACTGCCTGGCCTCTTGGCACTGCCAGCTCCCAAATTCAAAGGATTTGCCTAGAACAGCGACCGCTGGCTTGGAAGGCCAAGAGCCCCCAGCTTCGCAGTTCTCCGACACTTAGAGCTCTGCCAGAGAGCAACCCTTTGAGGAAGAAGATGCAATTAGAAGATCTGTAGCGTTGGTTTGATTACACGTTCAACCAGTATCTAAACATCAACGATTTCGGACCCGGCGACTTTCTGCAAAGCTCAAGCACTACGCTACGCAGCGCGTACTCGTTTGCAGAGCTTCTGGTTAATGCTTGGCAACGCACCCCCAGCGTGGCACGTCAGCCGGGCACCTAGGGCCTGCTTACGCACGTTGTCTTCCTCGGCAATAAAGTCAACTTAAAATTTCCCACCGTTGTTTGTCCAGATCCCTGGGTTCAGGGACAAACACTAGCGGCCGCCAGTGAGAGACAGGACAAACTCCTAGGCCAGTGTTGCTGCCAAAGAGACACAGCGACCATTCCACATTTACAACACAACAAAAGCAGAATCAAGTCTGTTCTCCCAGCCATTCCTCTAACACACTGACAAGATACCTACTGGCATATTTAAAAAGGTAAAAAGCAAACCGTGACAGCTGTGCCCTTGCATTTAAAATAAAGAAATGCTCTTTTGATACTTGCAGACCAAAACTTCTACCTGCTCCAAGACAAGGAAACGCGTTCGGAATATCACGTTTTAATACCATTGGTACAAATATCGGTAGTTCACGCCCAGAACATCCCCGGCAGGTAAGTCATGTTCCTCCCTTAAAGGACCACAGCTGATGTGAAAAAAAGCACACCTAATGGTAGGAAAAATAATCCGCTTTTGGTAGAAAACAGCTTCCTTACCACCATCCACAGAAACTTAATCACTTGTAGGTAAGATAACCGTATTACTTCCCCACTCAGGCGCATTTCAAAGTCATCCGAGCGTACCTTATCTAATTATTTTTTACAGCATCATGCAGCATTTTTCCCATGATTTAATCCCATCTGAGATCATTAGACACTACACTACGCTAAGTAAGCGATTACGACACTGACCTATGTTCTAGGGGACATGGGAAGCAACTGCCTTTGTCATTTATCAGAGGGTAATTTTCTAATTTGATTTCGATCCTCTCTAGAACAAGATAATTTACTTACCTGCCAGCTTTCAAGGACTGCCTTAAAGTCTGATTTAAACTAGGAAACATGGTACATCTTAGGGGAAAAAACCGCCACACACACCACCAGTTTTTAGCTGTGTAAGATAAAACGGGTAGAAGAGGCAATGTTAAATCAGACTTGTCAGAATGTTCAAAGGAGGAACCAATTTAAGGGCACAATCTTTGGTAATACGGCACGTCCACAGAGGAGGCAGACAAATATTTAGGACGTTTGCTCACTGCAGATAGCCACCCCCTAGACCACAGCACTTCGGAGTCTCACCACACCTCGAGTCTCCTGTGGGAACTGTAATTCAGTGCAAATTTGCTACAGAATTTATTTTTCCAGACTTTTTGCTTGCTCCAGGTAACAGTGCGATTGAGGACAGTCAAACAAGAAACTTGAATTAACACAGGCTGCAAAAACAAAGGTAAAGCAGCCCAACACAACAGAGCCCTGGTCCCAGTCAGCAAGCTGGCACCACTAAGAGTGGAAGAGAGAGATAAAAATATGAGCGCTAAAAATAATTTCAGATTCAGCCCTATGCTGGGTCATGAAGAGCAGAATCAATGCTGGTTTTTGCTCCAGGCAGGTTTATGTGTAATGTCGTCCTTTCAAAACAGTCAACAGTCAAAGGAGAGAGAAAAAAAAATCAGCAACAAAGGCACACTCCAAGGTTATGAATTCCTACAGTTTTACAGCATCATCCTGAAATTTTAAATAAAATAGGGTGTTTCTTGGGGCAGCAGGGGAAGGAAAAAAGTTGCAAGACCCTAGGAATAGATGAACCTAGAGAAAAACAGTAGAACAGCAAATGTAGTCGTAAGCAACAAACCAAAGCGCTGCAGGTAAGCGTGCCAGACTTTGCTGAAGACATCCTCTGCTGGCAAGGTCAAACGTGAAGTACCTATGGGGATGGGAAACTCAACAGATGGAGTCCTCCTCTTAGCACATGCTGATGGGGAGGGATAACAGCAGCAGATATCAACTGTCAGGTGTACTCCAAGAGAAAAAAAAAATAAAAAAAAATGTATAAACCATTCCAGCATACTCAAGAATCCCAGTTTCTTTTGTAAAAGTATCTAGACCACACTCTCCATACACGACTTCTGAAATAAGTGGCAAAAATTCTATTCTTAACTTCTTCAGAAAGGACTAACCACCACGCTTCCCTGCTGAAGCGGATTTCTGCACTAGTTTGAAAAAGGAGAAAAAGAAAACTGCTGTTTAATTGTAAAATACTTAACCTATATAAATATGGAAAGTAACAGAAGGGTGACTTCTCTTGCTATGTGTTCAAGTCAGGAATTATTAACAACAGAGCAAAATGCCAAGACTTTTGCAATTCTGCTCCACTCTCCAGAAAACATAAAAAAGCCTGAATCATTCATGACCTTAATTATTTATAACATGAATGAATTTTTGACTTAAATCTATTTCAGCAGGAAAAAAACAAGACATTTTACCCAGAGTAGGCTGTTGGGTTTTTTTCCCCTTCATATCACAGAAGTGGGGGGGGGAGGGAGAAGGGAAATCTAGTCTTTCAGGAGGAACTGTCCTTACGCAATTTCCAAGAACCAGTATAAGTAAATAGTTCCCATTGCTGCTACGTCACAAGCAGGAGCGCATAAACTGTGATCCGTAAACATTGCTCCACTCTTACTGTGCTGTATCTCTACGCTATTCTTACCTTGGATAGTCTGATTACAGTTGATATGCTTCAGTATAATCTCTTGAAAAATACGGTTTTTCCTATTTTTGTCCTCCTTTGCCTCCTGCTCTCCCTGACTGCAAAGCCTCTGTGGGAATTATACCCGTGCTACTTTCGAGGATTCAGCAGAAATAATGCAGATTCTTTCTCTAGATAGCAAAAATATACCAGGGTCACCAAACTTAGTTTTATTAGAAAATGTATCATTAAAATATCTACACTGCTTGGGCAATTGGATAGCATAGAACTTAAAAATGTCAACCTATCTTACCAGAAAAAAAAACCCAAATCTGTAGCTGCAAAAATGCCTGATTTGTCACTGACAGTTTCCTTCAACAGACTCTGATGGTATTTTAGGGATGTACTTCTAGTTTCAAAATAACTCGCTCGTCCTTCTATTTATAAGAAAGTTTCACACTTCTAAACCAATGTGTTAGTGCCTTATTTGCCCTGCAGTAAAATTCACTAAAAGATTCTCACAAACAAACATGTGAATTTATCTTTACATTAATGGAGAAAGCTCTAACAGTACTCTTAGTCATACAGAAATTCAACCTTTTATATCATTCCAATTTTATGCTTTGCTTTGTTTGGTTTTTTTGTTTTGTTTTTTTTTAAACTATTGCCAGTCTACAATGAAATACTCTAAGGCACATAAAGATCACCATCTTAACTCGTGAACTACAGAACGCTTAACTGTGACAATTACTTCTGGAGCTAGTTACCAGATGTAACAAAAAGGGTTTTCTTATTTCTTCCCCTGAAGATTCTTCTAAAAAAAAGTCTACATTCAGTTTAGTGTGCACTTCATGCCAATAAATTTTCTTCCAGACTTCTCAATGACAGATTTCCTGACCGTCCCAGTAAAATACATGGAAGGTCACATAGTCATTCTACTGTATTTTTGAACACTCCCATGGACTAAACAGAGGCCTAGAGAGGTTTATTTAGCATTAACCAGTTTTATTTTTAGTGTCACAAAGCAGACTGAAGAATTAGAGAAGCACAACTGGAAATTTCTCAAGCATTTTATTTCATAACCTAGTGTATAAAACTTCAACATACAAAAAAAAAAAAAATCAGAAGTGAACCAAAGCAAGATCTCTTAATACAATTTTTTCCAGAAAGCTTTACCTAAAGGCTCAGAAGCAGTAAACATTCAGCTATTTAAAAATGGGATTCAGAACAATGTTCATACTTGCAGTCTGCACAATTATGAATCAAACTGACCAGTTTTTGAAGCCTTCTTAAAAACAGGTTAGTTGCTGTAAGCAGTGGTGTTGGTGGAGTTTGTTTTCAGTTGGGTTTCTCAGGATTCTTTTTTTAAATACTTAGTTCACTTTCAAAATCACAATCAGTCTTGGTTAGTTATCTTCAGTGAAGCGAATATGTTTGCTTGTTTGTTGAGTCTTTTCAAGTCTCATTCTTTCAGCTTTAGCAATCAACTGCAAACAGGAAAAATATTGTAGGAAAGATTAGAGGAAAATTGTTATTATTTTATCTCACAACCATGAATATTCACTGATTCACCAAGCTTCATAAGAAAAATCTGATCTTTCAACAGCTGAGCTAACCTGTACACCTGACCAAAAAAAAAGTTAAAGTAGCCCTGACATAATTTATTTCAGTATTGCCTCAGAACCATCAAAAAATAGTCAGGCATCTCCTCAGTCTCCAGAGAGTGCAGCATCTTTCATTCCATCTCTTCTTCCTCCCACTGTGGTTCAAGAGAACAAAATTACAAGTTCAAAAATCCCAGCCCAGTCTCACACAGGAAGTTAAAAATCCCTACCCTTTTATTGGATTCATGCTGTTACCGCTGTAAAAAAAACAAGGTCAGACAAAAAAAAAAAAAAAAAAAAAAAGGCAGCCTTAGGAATATTGTGTCATTTTCTACACTCAGCAAAGAAACAAAACCACTGAAACCCTGAAGGAAACCATCCTTCAGGCTAGGAAAACAGTGCGATATGTATCACAACCCTTCTGAGAACGAATATCAAGAAACAAAGGTGCAGTTTGGAGGAACATTGATGCCAGGTATCCCTAATTCAAAATCCTATCCAACCAGGGATTTCTTTGTTTTCAGTTGCATTTCTGGGAGATTGACTAAATCACTGAAGTACCTGGGATTGCTTTACTTTTTTTTCACACAAATTAAAGCCCTAAGGGCTGAACAGGGGTATTGCTGAAACTGCCGCTCTCAGTTTGGTAATATTACAAATACTCACAGCTTCCATCTTTGACCAGAGAACCCTTCGCTCGTGGCAGTAATTCTGATACACGAAAAAGAAGTGTTAAGACTGTGCAAAGTCTATGCCACCTCAAGTATCCCTGACAGTATGGTCTGAAACTATAGTAACCAGGGTAGGATCTCTCAAAGGACCAAGGATTTAGAACAACAGGACCCTTCGAGGTATTCTTTCCTTATTTTAAGTGCATATAAAATACAGCTAGCCTTGGATTAATATCAAGAAATAGCGTATCCTCCACTAACCGGTATTGATTTTAATACTAAAGTGTACGCCCCTTTGTGAATAATGAGCCTGCTAATTAGGAGACCTCCGCAAATGTTTAAAACAAACTAAAATGCACATGTACCATGAGAGCGGGTGAAAGGTGGATAAGGAAGTTTAAGAATGCCAATCAGCTACAGCTTGTTATTGTAAAAAAAAAGGCATGCCTGATGCACTCTGTGTGCTGGCTAGCATTAGATACCCAGCACCCTACTCTGCAGACTAGACATAAGAACTGAATTACCTCAACTTTGTGTTGACTGGTTTTTTTGCACAGCAGGTGAAGAACCGGGATTTTGGGACAACAATTCCATCTCCTTTCTGCTAAGGCAGCCTTGCTTGCTTGCTTTGCAGAAAATTACCAGCTAGAACACCTACTGTACACCACTACCCTGACAGGCGGTGCTCCACATCGGTTCAAAGGACTCTCACAATACACCTTCTCCCTGGCATCCTTTCCCATCCCCGCAGCTTCCCACTTTAGGCAGGGAATCCAAATTCAGACTTGAGCATAGCTAAATCCAGAGTTTATGAGAGAGATACTGGGCTATCTGGGATCTTTTAGGGTATTTACACTTTAGGGCAACAAACTCAGTAGCGACTCCCTCACTTGCCACCCACTGCAGGTCAAACAGTTCTTTTGCTTCCTTGCGAAGAGCTAAAGACACAAAGTGACTGGAAAGAAAAACCTTTGTTTTTCAAAATACCACCAAAATTTGGACAATGCCTCCAGTTTACTTTCAGTTTGCTTCTCTTTCACGTATTTGTTTCACAGTACACATGTGCAGTCACTAGTCCGGTACAGAAAATGCATGCCTTTTCTTGGCAATGAGGGAGTTACCTGCTCCCAGTAGAGGGGTATGAGAAATGCTCTTGTGGAACTAACCTGTTAATTTTCAATTTGTGTACTGTGTCTTCAGGCAGAAAACAAAACACTGAGAACAACTTTAAAAACATGCTTGTTTTTAAAGCATCCGTACTAGAACATCCACAGATTTTACTACAGTACTGCAAAGTCATACGAATACCCAAAAGCAGAGGTACAAGCTTTGGTATTGCAAAGCCTCCTTAAGATTCCTTAATCATAAAGCAAAAGTAACTGTTACATGAATATATTAAAAAAAAAAAAATGAAGCAAAACATAAGGAACAAGACAGGCTGCCTAACCTGAATAAAAAGCAAGACAGCAGGGAAGTCCTGTGAACCTAGGCACATCTGTAACGCGCGGGCATAAATCCACATTACCTTATCTGATGGAGACTACTAAAACGTATTAGCTGGTGCTGAGGTAAAAGGGGATCTTGCTCACCAGGCCTTCCGGTAAAGAGTTCACTAGATTTCAAGAGTTTCACCTATAAATCAAATTATTTACTATCTATCCATATGGCTGTGGTCACAACTACGTCCTGCAGACATTGCATCTTGTACACTGCCTGAAGTGCAAGGGATGCTGCTGCTCTCATTACGGCAGTCAGGAATCAGGCCCCGCACTGACACCGCAGGGATGCATTGTCTGCTGTGCTGCAGTACAATTACACTACCACGGTTTTACTGGGACGTCCCCCTGCACCCCCCCAGCATTTAACTTGGTTGCAATCCTTAATGTGTTCTCAACAGCATCAGACAATAAGTTCAGGTAGGTGACTCAATCATTCTCCAGAAATAAAACTGATCTAAAGATATAACTAAGTTACTTTTACTTGCTGTTATCTGAAAAAAAAACCGATTAAAAAGAGTTAAACTCCAAAAAAGAAGCCAGGAGTACAGTGGCTCATTTATTCAACATGCGGCATGGAGAAGCACAGACACTGGAAGGAAAGCTCAAAGACATGAACTGCCCAGTTTGTATCAGTGAGTGTTTCTATACCAGCACCTCAGAATTTCCGAGAGGCCTCAAGGATTCACATTTTCAGCTGATCAATCCAGTACCAGCGCCCATTTCTAAGGACACTACTAATCATATCTCCAAACAGGCACTCATCCCTTCCATAGATACCAGCTTCAGAGAACTGGGGAAAGGGGTTTATCTGTGCTACGGAGTAGGACCTCTCCCCACCGGCACACCGACAGGGAACCGCTCAGTCCTGCAAGGGCACAGCCCCTGAGCCCCAGGCATGATCAGAAGAGAACAGCGCGGGCTGTGCCCAGGCATTCCCACTAACCTCCTTTCCCATATATTCTACAAATTATTCCACCCTTCACAAATAGCCAATTCTCACTTCCTCCCCAAATGCCTTTCACTTCTCCCACCACTCCCACCCTCTTAATCTTCCCCCTTTCCTTCTGTGCAAGGGGGTGTACAAGGTGTGAAGTAGGTTCAGCAGCACCTCCTCCCACAAGAGGAGTGCCCGAGTGGAAAGCTTGCAGGCGCTCCTGTCTTTGCTTTGTGAACACAAGACTTTAATCAGTCCAGAGAGTTTAAGACTACAGACTGATTAATTGCTTCAGGTCTGCATAAACCAGCACTGCCCTAAAGAAACAGTTGCGGCATGAAGGTTTTTCATCCGCATCACTAAATCACTACGGTGGTTTTATCATGCAGTTGAACAACAGGCTAAAAAAACCATGGCTTTGGAAGGGGCGGCAGAGGGGAGCACGGAGGTGACAAGGAACCACCAGGCCTGGGGGAAAGGCCTGACACTCAGCACCTTTTTAAACTCCAAAGAACGGTTAGGCATTAGTCACAAGTTCTGGGGAACTTTGGGATATCTAGTCTCTTTTGGACATTTAGTTTATTTTAAGAACTATGCCAGAGAAAGTAAAACCCCTAGCACTTTTTTTTTTTTTTTTTTTGGGGGGGGGGGGGGAGTGGAAGGGGTGCGAGGCACTACCCCAGAAATCCCCCGCTGAAGTGACAGTTAACCCTTATCCCGGCATGCCACAGGACCCACTGCAGGGATGCCAAGCCTGTGCTTTTTACAACGCGTGGAAAAGGGGAAGCGCAGTCTGCCTGAAGTTACGCTCAAAAACATCTCTGTGCTTTTGTGTACTGCCTGTTAATGTGATGCGGTCCAGGCAACAACATGTATTTTCTTTATTACTATAAATACATTGACAGCACTGCAGCTATATAGCTTACGAGTTTAACTTTTATGCATACATTTAAACACTAATTGAAAGCATAACATGCTGTCTTTATTATAAGTACAAAACATCTAACAGACAAATGCTCATCTCCTAAGAGAGATCTTGTAAGGGACTTGAAAACCTTGAACAGACTAGATCTTTACAAGATATACACACTAACGGCATATTCAGCTGTACGTATTTAATTATGAATCATTATATTACTTTTTTTCCTTTCTTTTATTGTGACCTTCAAAAGAAGCCAACTTGAGTGTGCTTTGGAATTTTCAAACAAAAGCTTAAAGTTAATATTGATGAACCGAGAAAGAAACGCTGTTTTTCTCATTATCAGTCTGTATTTCTGGAATTCGGACTGTCAAAAAGTAACCAAAGGGTTAAGAGTTATTGACTACAGCACGGCATTCTTTTCTTGATGTTTTGCTTGACGGTGTTAGCATTTAAATAGCATTCACTAAGCTTTGAAGTTAACACCTCCCAGAGTTGCAAGGTGATGGGTAAGGGGGAGGAGCAGGAGTTTGCATCCTCGCCGCTGCTATTGTTAGGCAGAACTGAGCCAGTTTATATCTGCAAGCCTCCATGAGGTACATTACTGGCCGCTTGACGCCAGTTTGATCAACAAATACCAAGCTTCAAAAGATGAAGAACAGAAACTTGAGAGCAGGGCACCTACAGTCCAAATTCAAGTCAAAGGTGTCGCTAGCACCTTTGGTTTAAAAAATTAAAAGTACATTTAAAAAATTGAAAAAACTGGCAGCACTCAGTAAAAGCTCTAAAGCCGTACACTTTTCACATTCCCTTACTGCTTACATTAAAGAATAATGCCTAGAACCAATGCCATTTTTATGCTCCTAAGAAAATTAAATCAAATCATTTGGGGAAATTCTTTATGCATACCTTTGTTTAAAAGAACAAGACTCATTTGTCTACAAGATCCCTGAAAGAACGCTTAGGCAAACAAGGTAAGACATGCAAAACAGGCCTTGTACAAGACAAGGCTTTGACCTGTACAATTGCTGTTCCTTTAGGCCAGTGTAGTATTGCTTTTCAACTATATACAGAACAACTAGGAATTTTTGGGTATTGCGTGCATCACTGGAGCAGCTGGGAAACAAAATTATTTTCTGGTCAGTTTGGAGACTTTAAGTTCAGGTGATTGTGAAGTTTTGCAAGCGACAGAGTAAAGATTCGGGTTAAAGCCGACTCGGAAACCTTATCTGCAATGTGCGTGAAATAAGCCTAGCAATAAAATGTCTGTGAAATACTCTTTGGCTCCTCTCTGTCAGGCAAAGGATCAGACCGGCTTAATCAAGAACCCTTCATGCCTGGAAGGATCTTCTGGGGCCGGAGTGGAGACTGCAGCCTGCAAATTCATCGCAAGACTGCCTCAACACTGTGGCCTGACGGGCGCCACAAGGTCAAGGCTGGAAGGAAGTTTCACTAGATGCGAGGCAGTTTTGGTCTGGACACTTGCAACGGTATTCAGGTTTGTCTGGATCAGGACAGACACGCTGGTGCACGGACTCGTAACTACATTAGGAACGCACCAGCACTCACCATAGCACCAGAACCGTACAATAAAAAAAAATGGCGTAAATTGTGAATAAAGTGATTCATTCTGAAGAAAATTATTTTCTTTATCATGCTTGAGAATTAAGTTTGAAGCATAAGACTTTATCCAGAGTAAATCAAGACTACTTAACTTTTTAACAAGCTCGTCCAGACACGGTTTTAAAGGAAACGTAGCTTACAAATTAACTTTGTGCCTTTAGTGATGGCCTTAACTTTCTCCGACTGTCTCTATAAAGACAAGCCTTGCAATTGGCAACCGGACCAGGACAGCCACACGTTATTTTGTGGTTGTAAAACCCTGCTGCAAGATCAGTAGAAAATTATTTGACTGGGTTGAATACAGAGCAGAAGTTAAGGTATCAAAAACCATAGACCTACGCAGAAACAGAGTCCTGTTTTCAACCATGGCTGTGTAAGAAAAAAAAATTTACTTGCACATTACCTTCTCTGTACCCCGCTTTTTCTCTCGAGGCTGGTTCAGTTTAGCTTGTCTGTCCACTAAAATCTTCTGCCAATAACGTTGTTCATGATCACCTTGAAAAACAAATTAACGTTACGGTAGGTGAATAAAAGTATTCAGTACAAACAGATGCAGTGTTTTCAGCTGCGATCAGAAGGAATCTTTTCTAACTACGGTAAATGCATGTAAAAATACCTGTTAGGGAAACCTAACAAGTATTTCCCCATCAGCCTTAAATCTCATAGTCAGAGAAGTCAAACAGCATTGCAACATCTGAACAGCACACACAGAGGTGAACCAAGAAAAGAAAAACTGCCCAAAGCAGCTTAAAGCCGACACAGAGGTCTCTGTTCTGTATGAGCCAGACAGGACCTGAATCAAGGTTCTAAGCGTTTTCTTAACTTTAGGACTGGATTGCCAAGTATTTAACTGAGTTTTCCTGAGCAAGGAGTTTTACAAACTTAACGTGAACAACTGAGGAAATATGCAAATACCACACTCTACGTGTAATTAGCAGAAGGAGATCAGTTTTTAACTGAAGTTTCACCATAGCACTCAGAAGCCCTTTCATTTACTGTTGTACTCAACCTCTAATTTCAAATAACTATCAAACAGGAAAAAAAAAAAACCTGTAAGAAGGACTGAGATACTTTTGTTTCATCAAAACCACTGTTAGAAGCAAATGCTGGGGACTTCACGGGCAGTTCGGAATACTTTAACATGGCGGGGGGATAGGAGAGGAAATAATTTTGCGGCTTTTTTCAGCAGCTGTTTTGCAGTAAGAAGCAGTTTGCCACTGTTTCCTCTGGTTTGTGCTGTAACTATCATGATGGGAATTTTGTGATGTAATCTTGTACGGTCTCATGGGAAATCTTCGGTTACAGGGAAGTTTCCAAGTGATCTTGGAAAAGATTCCTGCAAAAGTTATGGAATTAATAATTCTGAAAACCAATTTTGCATACATTTTAACAGTATTATTTATACATTCAATCACAGTAACATCTAAACATTAGTATGTACATTTAGTATCTTGTCAGATGAAAAGCTGAAGACATTTAAAGTCAAGTTCTAAAAAGTAAAATATCACTGGGAAAACTTTGGTCCCTGCAGTAGGGAGCATTCGAGATTCTTTCATTATTCTCTGTATTCACCTCATGCCATCAAGAAAAACTGAAATCCTTACTGTGAGTCACTTCTGTTCTTCAGAAGCCTTTCCATTCTCATTTCAATGAACCAGTTTGAGAAAAAAAAAGTTATCTTAAGACTATGAATGGAATGCTCCTACAATGTCGTACTTAGTCCCAATCTACTGCTACGCTGTTTTGTACCAGGATACCAAACCTGAGACAAATACACACAGACCATACAGCTGTAAAACGTCCTCTTGCAAGTTGTTTCTGGATCTCTGGAACACAGAACACTCTGGAGACAAATCTGTCTCAAAATGACATTAGCAGCATCAATGAGTCTCCAACTTTAATTAACTTGGATATTAATATGAAAGTTAATGCTTCCATTATAGCTCTTCCTTCTGCAATCTTTAATTGATATTTCTGGGGTTTTACATCCCTGCATGCACAGAACCAGGCCCTACGTGAGGATCTGTGCAGGAGCGTGGTAAAATATTTAAATACACAGATGATAGAATCATCTGGATAGTTTTACCTGCTTTTTGTACATTTAGGATTTTTAGTGCATGTCTAGAATGTAAAAACATTTTATCAATACAGTAACAAAGTTTGAGAGATTCCCCCCCGTCCCCCCTTCTGCCCCTCACTTGCATGAAGAGGTTTCTCTACCCTTGGAAGACTAGTCCAAATCTCATACAAGAACAGCAGAACAGCAGAGTAATTTCAGGGGGAAAAAAAAAAAAAAAAAGGCAAACAAAAAACCCTCCAACACAAAACCCCACACACATTAGGACGAGGTTCCAAAAGTAAGTCAGTAAAAATTCTGGTGTCAATACAATTTAAAAAACAGGCATTACTGTGGCATAAGTTATTCAACTTCCTGAAAAAAGAAAGACTAATTAGAAGGCAAAGTGTTAAAACCACCATAAGCGCATCCATGCCGTTAAATCCTTCGCCTGTTATTTCACACAAGTTCAGTATATTCACAAAAATCTTCTTTTAAAATTATTTTGCATCATCAGAATGTTATAGTCATAAAGCTGAAACGTGAATTAAGTTCTATAGTCCATTGTAAATAACTCCATCTCAACAGAATAAAGTTGATAAAGGCAAGCAAAATCGTTATTTCCTCTGAACAGGAGCCTAAAACCCTTTACTGTTTTACCAATCGCACTGTAATGGCAAAATGAGAAGACTCACATAAAAATGCAGTCTTCTCCCAAGCTACCAAGATTATCTAAATATATTCCTAAAGCTACCGCGCAATACCATCCTTTTCACAGTACTCAAGTCTTCTCCTGTGCTACAATTAAAAAAGAGAAGTCTTACCAGTGAGAACTTCAAATTTCCAGTTGTTTTTGATCTGTATTTCTTTGTACGATTTCATGACAATCTGTGCATCCTCAGGGGTTGTAAAACGGACATGACATTCTGTGTCTCCCTCCAGCATGTCAACATAAGCAACTTCAGCCAGCACTGCCAAAGCATCCTACCAAAGCATGTGAGAGAACAAAGACCATAAACCAGACTTTAAAAAAAGAATATAAACAGAGTGACTTTTTGACCATTCAATTTGTAGCTCATTGACATTTTCAAAAAGGTCATCAAGTAGAAGGCAACAACTGAACTTTTTTCATTTAATCAATGAATCTCTTGTCAAATAGTTTTGAATTCATATATTTTCTTCAGAAGGTTACAACTGAATTCTGATTTATGAGCCTACAACACCTATTTCTCTCTCATCCTGCCCTCCAAGAACAATTTGAAGCAGTAATTCCTGAAGATGTTATTTTTTTGCCTAAGAATAAATTTACTAATGGAGCATCAGTAATTATACATTTATTTCAGTACTGTATCTGTAGGGACTTTTTCAAAAAAAGAAAAGTTATTTGTGTACTAGAATACCGATTTAAGTCGGTCCAACAGAAGAACACCTAGCTTTATTCTGTGCCTCAAACGTATAAAAGCAAGCTCATTCACGGCAGATGATTTGAGAAATGAGTAGTAGTAAACCAACCCTTCCTATCTTCATGAAGTGAGTGACTTCTACTTGAAAATTTTCACTAACAGAAGAGTCACACATGCCCTTTCAGATGAAGTACTTCACTTGTAATACCTGCTGTTAGGGAAATTAACTCAGACCACACATTCCTAGTCAATTTTGTTCACAGCAGGCAGCTCAAGTAAGATGCTTCTATTCAAGAATTACACACTGCTTTTAACCCTCCACTACCAAGGACAGCCTTAAAACAAAACTTAAGCGCCAATACCATCGAGATCATTTCAGAGCCAGCCAAAACTATTTTCCAGTCTTCATTCTGCTAGCCCTAAACCATGCTTACTTGGAAAAACTACAACAACCCCAACAGTTTAGCCGAGCTGGCAAATGTTATGCTCTCTGAGAAGTGCCTATATAGCAAAATACAGAAGTAGTGAAGTCAAAAAAATTAAAACTTCAAAATTATATTAAAACTTCAAAATGATATTAAAACTCTCTGCAAAGACCTTTCCAGTGTGTGGAAGTAGTTAAGCCTGCCACACAAACAGAAATATGGATCAATTCTGGAAGTTTATTAAGGAAATAAACCCGAGATGCGTTACTTTGTGGCAGCGTTTGCCGTAGCTGTGACAGTCCAGGAACACAGGCAAAGACTGTCACCTTTTGTAAAAGCGACTAGTACGGCCAGAAAAGTTCACTAAGCGTCAAGCACACTTTGCAGCTTCCACTGCCGACCCGAAAAACAGCTGGTGCAGCCTAAAGATTATCGCTTCTTCAAACTATAGTTGTGTTCTGCAATTCTGTGCCTCCCTAAAAATCCTTGCCTTATTTCTTTGCTAACATCTTGCGAAATATTCTGCCTATCTACTTACTACGGGCATCAAAGACATGATTAATAACAGCAAAGGCCACCCCAATCTTACTTGGTCCTCCTTTACTTTCATAAAGCATTAGTTTTCCCTGAAACACTTCCCCCTAAAACTAAACAAAAGAGTAACTGGAAATACCAAACAAAGTTAGTTTTCAGCTACAGCAGGAACAGTAAGCTTACCTCCTGACCGCAATATGTTAAGCTGTGATGCCAACTTTACACAGTAAGGTGTATACTGCAGTCAAAGAGGCCCTCAATCCTTACAGTGACAACTACTACATTCTCTCAGTGTCTCCAGCACTCAGACAACTGCCTACAAATATACCTAGCCAGATAAGACTGATTAAGTTGAAACCCTATCACCAGTTTGTTTTCGGGGAGAGAAGTCTCTCATCTTAGATTTACGCACACGCTAAACTTCACACACTTGCAAGCAGCCGGTGACTTCAAATGGACTACTCAGTTATAAATATAGGTAGTTTGATAAGTCATCTCAGAACTCACAGTTTGAACCATTCTCTCATTGTCCTAAGTGGTCTGAATATTTATTCCAACATGAGTTAAAGTTGCTGAAATTCTTTCCAGTTGTTATTCATCCAGAAGGGCAATTTGTGAAAGAAAGTGTCCCATGTCACATTCATGGAAAATTCTGTACCTGGAAAAAGCCTATTATTTCCTTTGGAAAACTTTTAATATTTCCATTTCAAAAGGGTGCAGCTTAGAACTGCCACATTCCTTCAAAGAACGTCTTCTACTTAACATGAGTAGCCTTCATTATTCTAAACGCTTTCTTTAAGTTTGAGAAAAATAGCACTTGCCATGGAGTGAGGAAAAAAAATAAATAAATGGGTGAATGAATTACTAGACAAGTTCTACCGCTGTCACTCTCACTGGAGTTGTTCTAATTGTGGATTTCTTACTGAAAAATAATAAAGGGCAATTGTTTTCTCATGCAGAGAGCATTTTCTCACCCCCAAATTCCCGTTAACGGTAAAATCCCCAAGACAGTATTACAGATTTCTTGATCTGAATTGCGGCAGAATGCCTGGCACAGCGACAAATACAGAACACTACGGCCGCTTTGTCTTCAAATTCTCTTTTTAAACCGGAAAGAACTACTCATCCTCTAGAGCGTTACTTATTTTTGTCATTATTTTCATTATAAACTTGACATTGCTTGAAGTACTCTAAAAGCTGTTTTTTGCTTTGAAACATCCTCTTTATTCTGCCGTTGTAAAATTTGCCATTAACAAGTATTAGAGAAGAATCTGTACACAGCTACTACCCAAAGAAATTCAATAAAACAAAAAAAATTAGTAGGACTTGTTTAAACAGTATTCCATATTCAAACATTTGGGGGACAGTGTAAGAGGAAAGGCTAACAGCTACCCTGAGGTTACAAAGGCATTACCTTGATCTGCTTCCTGCCCGGCAGGGGCTCGGTGCTAATGATCTTCACAATTACTCCGCTGACGAACTGGGGGCCCATTGTGTTAGCCTTGGCAGGAGGGGCAGAGTCTTCACTGGTGGCTGCTCAATTTGAAAAGGGGAGAGGGAGGAAGAAAAAGTTTTACATTCATTAGTTTGGAAAAGTAAAAGATGTTATGAAAGCACATAAGCAACGTGATATAGACAAGAAATGAAACAAGGAGCATCCAATATTGCTACTGCAGATAAAGTTTCTTTTTTTAAATCTACCATCAAGACTGTTCATAAGGGAAAGTCAATGTGACAAAAAGGAAAAAGAAAGTATCTCCAAGAAGGGAGTCTTAGATAAGTTTTGGGTTGGTTTTTTGTTTGGTTGGTTTTGTTTTTTTTTTTTTTTACAGCCTACAGGGTCTCATAAGAATAATTTATATTCTATTGATTACAGTTAATATTTCAACCCTCAGTTCTAGAGTGATTAAAAATAAGCCGACAGGCATTGAAATGCCAGTATTGAAGTTCATGAAGTACAGAGGAGCCAGAGTGAAAAGGAACAATTCTATCTATGAAAAATGTAGAAACTTAACCAAAGACGACATCATTACAAAGCTACTTTAAACCATAAGGCTGATAAAACCCAATGTCAAACCATTTCTTGAATGCCTTAGTGAAATTGTTTTGTAAATCGCTGCACCTATAGTTAAGCCTAAGCAAATCAGGCCCAAGTTACACCCTCAAAAAAGTTGATTCGTGATTTACCCCTCAGAGACTTTTGTAGTTATGATTATCTGAAAAGATCCTTAAGAAGTGCTACTGGAATATGCTGAAATTACTTGTTTAGTCTTTACTTATAAAATTCCTTAGTCCAAAATCTAAGTAAGGGATATTTGCTTTCAGTAATATTTGGCATTCAGAGAAAGCACCAGCATTATAGAAAACAAAACCATTCTGCAGTGTTTCTGGAGGACCAGTGTCTTAAATCACTTATGTTTGTGTAGTAAAATCATGAAGAAAACAAGACAAAAATCATCGCAAACAGGATTACGTTTGTCATTTTCAGACTGAGGCTTTTTCTGCGCACAAGATTCCGTTTCCATCTCTCCCACAGGCTCAGGTTTGATTTGAGACATTGTTTTCTTTAAGGAGGCCATACTGGCTTTTTGAAGGGCCAAATATTCTTGCTTCAAATCCATCCACTCGGTCCTATTAGCAGCAACACAGGGATAGGGTGTCAGTTGTAGACAAGAAAATAACATTTAGAAAGTCAGTGGTAACTTAAAACAGTTAACAAATAGCTTAATTTGAACTCGGTGAGCAGTGAAGACCATTCTTCCCATTAGAGACCTCCCTGCACTTCGGCAAAACTAGGCCTTGTGAATATCTGCATTTTTACTATTTTACTTCAGCTTTCGATCGTCCAGGCAAGTTCTAACAAGACCGACCTATCATTCAAAACAGAGCGACTCCCAAATTTGTTTTACATATTCAGAAAACTTAGCAAACAGCTTGGTAAACTTTGTTTTCCACTGGAACTACACAGAGCATAGGCACTCAGTTCAGAGTTAATTCAGAGACAGTGAACTCTGAATTCACTGAATTAGTTCAGTGAACCCGCTCCTGTGTTACTATATTAAGAATCAGTCATTTTCTAGAAAAATCATTGATAGAAAATCAACAACTGGTTAAACTCACCAAAAACCTACCGAGATAAGAACATTCCTTACTATTCAAATGCATTTTGGCTAAAAAATACCACCACATGGAAGCAATTTATATATTTACATACATTTAACATGGAGATGTTTCTGCAAACAGCTAGAGCTTTGCTCCACAGAAACACAATGCCTATAGTGCCACTGTGAGAACGACTCATTGTTACCCTAATCTGTGCTATCAAACAAGCTGATAGAGGATTTTTAAAGAGGAGGATATCTTGTGGTAATGGTTTTAGCTGTTAACATTGACAACTGTATACTTCAAAAAAGCATCCAGACTCACCCAGGATCATACATTCTCAACAGAGCAAAGACATTAAAATAACAAAAGACCCACGTAATGATTCTTTGAGATAAAAAGGCAGCACCATTCCATAGCAAGGTATGGTATAAATACAAGCTCAAGGAGTTACTTTCTTGTTAACTTGACTCCGAAGTGAAGACCACGGGGAATGAGTCAGGCAAGTATTTGCAATGCTTCTGCTCTTTTAAAACTTGTTTTTTCTCCAGCTTTGCCACAGTTAACTAATATTTTAAACTTTCTTTCTCTGTATTTGATGCAGTAGTCTCAGAATCTCTCGAAGAGGACAAGCATCGCTGATAAACTGCAGGGTTTTGGTTTGTGGGTTGTTTTTTGGTTTTTTTGGGGGTGTTTTTTTTTTTTTTTTTGTGTGGACCCCTTTTACTTTAACATGGAGGTGCTTTCTGTGATTTCAAAAAAGTAAGTGCTTCCATGTTTTAGTAGAGGTGAATCCTGATCGCAATACTGAAATACCATCCAGGATTTTTCTTTTTTGTCTACACTTCAGTCGCAAGATTTTTAGATCCGGGAGAAGAAAAATGAAGGGGTTTGGCTGTAAGAGATTAAGGCATACTTCTACAACAAGAACTAACAGCATAAGTGTTGCTGAACAAGATAATTTTTCAGTGGCCTGTACTTTAAAAAAATTTGAAGCAATTTTTTGAATTTTAAAGGACTCCCTTCGCTTTAACATGGAGGTACCTGCTGCCTAAAAAAAGTAAGTGCTTCCATGTTTCAGTGGCGGTGGATCCTCATGTTCTTGAATGTATTTATAAATTTGCTACAGCTCAAAAGATGCCTGTTTACAGTAATATATGTTATTGCATTAGCGGAACTATGTATATGTGCCATGCTTTTTTTTTTTTAATTACTGTTATTTAATGTCTCCACTTAAGGACCCCCACAACTTAAATGTGGATGTACTTGCTTTGTTCCTGAATAGTAAGTGCTTCCATGTTTTAGTGATGGTGAATCCTTTTCTCAACTGAAAACACTCCCTCCTCCACCTAGGAAATATCACAACCGATACTGAAACAACTAAGCTGTATTTGCACTGCACACGTGGCCTCCGTGTTAAAAAAAAGGTATAATATCTATTGCACAAGATGGCAAGGACCCCCTCTACTTTAACATGGAGGTACTTGCTGGATGCCTAAAAAGTAAGTGCTTCCATGTTTTAGTTGTGGTGACTCCTAAAAGCCCAACCGTTAGAGGCACAAATATTTTTTGTGAAGCTTCTGGAGTGGCAGGACTGAGAAACCAGGTGTCAATGGATGATTTGCAGTTACTGTTACAGGCAGAATTATTACAGAACTCTACACGGCAGTAATGAAGTCAGACTTGAAAACTCTGATTCTTTCCAGCTACAGGCTAATACTGTTGCTAATATGCAACTCTGTTGTATAAAAACTGGAATTGCACTTTAGCAATGGTGATGGACTGTCAGACATAACAAAGGTTTAAATAGTCTGAAAATATATTCCAAAGGTTGGAAACGTTGTGAAATCATTGTATTATTGCCTGTTAAACTACAAAATTCAATAAAGTACACAAAACACCCTGCATACTCCAGGAATAACTTGAAGCAACAAGACTAAAAGAACAATGTTCCAAATGCCCAAGGTTTTAAAAAGAAAAAAAAATAAAAATTGGCTACCATTAAGCCAAAAGGCCATCACTACTGGCTTTTGCAGTTAAAAACTACCAACAAAATCTAAACAAAGTAAATCCAAAATGATTACATAAATTTGAGCACAAACAAGGAAGCTGAGCCAAACCAGCCTATGCCTACTTAATCCAGGACTGGGATTTAATTTATCCATGAAATATCTCCTTTACCCACAACTACCTAGTACTACTGAGAAAAATTGTTTCTGTGAAAACTGAACACTCATGCTACTAAAAGGCAGCCATTAACCAATAAATGCCTCCCCATCCACCACGTTTCATAACCTACTTGGAGAGTACTCTGAGTGGAATGACTTCTTCACCCATTTTGTGTCTTTCTTTGTGTTTTTTCTTATGTTTCCTTTTAGATTTTGAAAGGGATGTGTCTTTTTTGTCTTTGTCTTCTTCCGCAGAAACATCTACAAGTCCAAAAGAAAAATGATGTATATACATTTCCATAAAAATGGCATAGTATTATCAATAGTTTAATGAACACTGGTTCTTTCATTCCTTTCACAAAAATCGGCTTACTACCTATTTCTAGTCCACTTTCTCAACCACCCTGAGTTTTAGCCTCTAATCATGGATTTCAATGCAGCTTTCAATCCTTCGGTTGCTTTTTTTTTTTCATCTCCTGTAAGAAACTGGGATCATCAGCCTTTTCTATTTTTACTTCTGATGAAATTTACCTGCTGCAGTGTTGAAAGTTCTTTCCTATCCTCCACGCAGCTTATCTCCTTGGAATGAGACATCACCAGGTTTAAATTTAACTGCAGGGAACACCACATATTCCTCAACTGACCTTGTTATGCCTCCACCATATCAACCAACCAGTTAAGTTTCAGTCTTTCAAAGACAGAAATTTAGTAATAAGCCTATTAGCCTCCAAAAGTCAGTTCACTGATAAAGTATTATACCTGTTACATTTCTTGTTGCTTTCTTTGCAAACCCCCCCCCCCTTTCCTCACTTACTTGTGACCCTCCAGTATATCAAGATTCCTATTTACTTAACTTAGGCCACTACAAATAGGACTCCTAATGCAAAGAACACAGTTTCTTTAACTCGGGCTTTTCTCCTTATCTAGATTTTCCCCTCATTACTATGCCTACCATTTGTCATCTGCAAGAGATACATCTGCCATTTGATTTCATTCACGTGTATAAATCATGAAAGCACTAAAAAGAAACGCAAGAAGCTTTACCGTTGCAATCTTTCGGAGCTTCAGTTGTTTCTTCTTTTACCGGGCAAGCTTCATCCTTTTGAACAGTTTTCTTGACTTTTGGAGTTGATGTCTCACCATCTCCAGAGCTGGTTCTTTTTCTCTTCCCCGGCCTGCTTTCCCAAGGTACCTCTGAGTTTTCTGTTCTGTCCCATTTTCTTTTCTCTCTCTTTGAGGGCTGCCTGTGAGTCTCCATCCCCTCCATTTCTGAACACTCCGATGAAGTCCTGTGTCTTTTTGACTTGGGTACTTGCTCTGCTGTAGTGTTTGCGTTTGATTCCTTTGTCTCTACGGCTGCCTGTACACTGCTCTCTTTCTTGAGTTTGGATTTCTTTTTTTTCTTCTTTTTCTTCTCTTCTATATTAAAAATACAATATTTAAAACTGCCAATGATTAAAAACAAGATTAGATTAACTGACCTAAGTAAACAACCATGATACTGTATGTCATGATCACCTGGGATGTTACATGAAAACCCTGCCTCTGCCATCTCTAACTACAGGACAGATGCAATACATTGTCCCAAAGTTCTTCCTAGGCATTTTAAGCAGAAGAGAAAAAAGAAAAGAAAAAAAATCACACAGATAAGACTCTCAGTCTGCCAAAGTGAGAAAAACCTCTGGATCACAAGGGCAGCTTGACTACAGGATTCCCAAAGCATTTGCTCTCAAATGAAAAAGAAAGGAGCTAAACATCTTTGCTTCTCCTTAACAAATGGATATTTTGTTACATCATCTCTTACTTGTCTTTGAGAAAAGACACCTTCCTCCTCTTAGGCAAAAAAAAAAGACTACCAATTTGTATTCTAAGAATAAAATGAGACACTCAGCCCAATCTACTTAGATAATGAACAACTATTTGCCTACTTAATTAAAGAAGATTAACCAATCTGAAAAAATAATTTTCAATACTGTCTACACGCTTCAAAATTATAATAGGCAGGATGCAGTATGAAGCAGTAGAGAGTATCTAAAGAGGATTTAAAGCATGGTTTAAAAAGCACGTCTTTGCTGTGGTTTTTGTTTGGTCCTACCAGCCCTAATAAGTACCGGTGTAACAAAGAATTAGTGGCAATAGTGAAGAATGTAACATATGACTCATCATGCTTATGAAAAGGTTGGAAGACATCTGAAGTCTGGGAAACTGTATCACTTCATCAGAAGTGAGGAAAAATGTTTCTGTGATCAAAGTTGCAACATAATCCTGTGATGCTGCTTTCTGAGTTATAGTAGATCGTATTTATTGGAAACACGCTCAACTGTGAATCCAGGTTTTTACAAGTAATTACAAATCAGGTAAAGTGGAATTGTAAATATGCTGTAAAACATTCAGTCCGCTATAGACTGCTTCTGCTCCAGAAAGGAAGACAGGCAAAAATCCACCGTTTTCATAGTTATCTCACAGAGAGTTTCAGCAGAGGGAAGAATACCACAAGGTTTGCTCACAAATGTGTCAGATGATTACAATCTCATCTGAGCAGCAATAACGTTTATGTATAATTTTGCTGTTATGTCTGTACCTTTCCCTTCGATACTAAATATTTCTAAAACAATCTGTATCAAATTTGTCTTTTGCTAATGCTACATGCTTCCATAATGATTATGGTACAGTCTGAAAGCAGCTCTGCCAGCTTAACAATGACTAATGGTGGTAGCTGGCAACAGAGGGAAAAAAAGAAATTAAGTTCCTTATCAAGCAGGAAAACAAAAAGCCAGAAATTTACCGTATTTTTAGTTTTTCAATTTCATTCTTAAGCAAGTTTTCAAGAAACATGAGATCAGACTGCAGTAACACAGCAGTTCAAAATGCTCTCTTCAGAAGTTGAGGCACAAACCAGTTTGTTTCTTGATCCCCGTAACTCAATCACGCTTACCTACTACACTGCTGTTACTTGTATTCAGTGCAGGAACAGGCTTGTTCTTCACTGTTTTGGGGAAAATGCCAGGTTTCCGTGGCGCTTCTTCCGGTGGATTATTCAAAAACTTAAAAAGAACATTCAGAAACCATTATTTTTAGTAGGTTTTTTAGTACATTTTCTTTCTTAAAGAATCTCCATCCAAGTTAAAACCAGCATATATGATCTATACACAGAGGTATACATAGCTCTTTCAGTAGTGTGGTTTTACGTGAGTTTTCTGTTGTCACTGGGGTTTGCTTTTTAAGTGGCGAGCTTGCTTGATTTCACATTAATTTTATTTCACAATAATCATGACATTGAAACATAAGTGTTTTTAAACTTTCAACTCACATTTAAATACAGAAAATTAGGTACTGCTGTGCTTGTCCAATTAAATTTAATAGCCATTGTACTGTTACACAGAGATTTCTATTTCCCTAAAAGATGCCAAGAGTGGCCCATTAAATTACTCCAAAAAAATACCCACTATGCTTCTACTAAGTCTCCAGGTCATTAACAGAATTACACTTTTCCAGAATTGTGGAATTGATTTGAAGTCTGGGGGTAGGAGACAGGAACAAAACTCCTGCTAAGTTAAGTTTTTAAATCATGGTGTTTTAGGAATTTCCCTAAGATTCAGTAGGTGAACTAGTGAAGACTACACTATCCGTACCACAAAGTGACAACCAGGAAAAACGGTAACAGACCGGCGGCACCTCAATACTTACCTCAATAGCCTTCTCTGCTTGCTCTTTAGTTTCAAATTCAACAAAGGCAAATCCCTTTGGATCGCCTGTACTTCTATACCGGGGTATACTGACGTAAACTACATTACCACACTTTCCAAACACCCGCTCAATCCAACTGTGATTGACATTTTTGGGAAGCAGCTCCTGAAAGGAAAAAAAAAAAAAAAGTAAAAAACTATTTTTCCCACTACTGTATTACCGTTATTTCAGGTGGTTCACTACCTCTTCTAATTGAAAAGTTGCACAACAAAATATCTTGTTGAAAGGTCATAGTATTCAGATAGTAAAACCAGTGATCTGAAAATGGATCCCTAATCATTTAATTTAGATGTTTACCTTCTTCCTGTGACAGATACCAAGACCTCACCTGCAGCTGTATCTTTGCAACATGAAATATCTTTGCAAATATAAGACCTCTGAGCAAACATAATTCTGCATTGTCTGAAACTATCCACTGCAGAGCACAAGGATTTTTTGGGTTTTTTGTTGTTGGTAATCCAGGTATCACAGAAAGAATTCTTGTGGGTCAGTAAAAAGTCACTGCTCAAACTGATAAATTCCTGCCAGTAGCTGACCTTTTAAAGTCGAGCGGTTAGCACTTACAGCCCAGTCGATCAGATGCAGCAGAAAATTTTAGCCAGCTTCTTGGATGATAAAACTGTCTGATTTTTATTCTTTTAAACTCCTTAATATAGAAATACATTTTAGCAGCTTGCAGACATCACGCCTCAGCTCCTAAACATTTCCCTTCACCGATCAAAGAGAAATCCTACCATATCAATTTCTAAATAGACCCAACTGAACGCTTTAAAACTCTACTCCCAAATCCATGCCTCAGCAACAATGGTGAGTCAGCAATACTGGTTTTTTCTCATAGCAAGTCACTGCCCTAAAAGGTTTTCCTTGGAGGAAAACATTATTTATCACATTCAGGTAGAACACTATTTTTGCATGAACTTCACCCGCCTGAGAAAAACATCTCATTATGGTTTTGGTATAAGGTTGAAAAGCCAGTTACTTGAAGCTTTCAAAACACAATGAGTAGAAAAGTAATAGTGTATGTCAAAGTATAGCTTATGTTAAAGCATATGAAAGAGAAAAAGTCATTAACCATAAGATTATTTCAGAGAAATTTAATGAAAACTTCCCCCAAATGAAACGGGATTGTAAAAAATATAAAGTAATTAAGTTGCTACTCCTTGAAGAACCACATCTTTAAGTCTCGATTCTTAGTTCAGAAATGAAGCTTTGTCCTTCTACATAAATTCAGAAAACATACTACTGTTGGAGACAATCCCTCACAGCTGAGGCTTCAACTGTAATCTTTGCATTAGTCCAACATAGAAATCTTTCTTTCACCTACTCCAGAATGAAACAATACTTACCAACACTTCTGCTTCTGCTCCCTGCCATTGCTACATACCAGTCATTTAACGTGGCTTAAAATTTTCTATAATTGCCGTATAAGAAGCAGATACCTCATACACTGGTGTTTAAAAAGGAAAACTCACCCTTTTTGCAGCAATAAGACCAGATAATGGGTTGCTACATATTCTCTAAATCAGATCTCTATGAATTCAGTAACTCACAAAACACATCAGTTACCTATTTTGGTCTTACAGAAAAGCTTAAAATTAAAAACTATTCAAGCTATTAAAAACTATTTAGCTATGTATTTAAGCTGTGTATGTAAACTATGTAGCTCATTAAATTTGGAATATCTTTTCAAAAACCGATATAGACAAAGTATTTGAGAAGTTCTAAGCAGTCCCTGTAATCATGTTAGGGAAATAGTATGATTGGCACATTGTACTTAAATTAATAACCTTTTCTGGGCTTGTGTTAAAGCAGCATTTTGGGCATGATTATTACGTATCTTCATCACAAAAAGCTTAGTGCCTGCTTGAAATAACTAATTCAGCTGCTAACAGCCATAGGTATATACCTAAATTGACATTAGCCTTGAAAAGCTTTCTATAGAAGAGACAAAGGGAATTCCACGCTGGCTTAAATTCTATTAATAAAAAAAAAAAAAAAAAAAATTGCACAGGATTTTAAAGAAGTGGCAGTTCAACCGTCAGATGTCTTTCCATGCTACCACTTCAGTGACGCAACAGTAAGAGCTGTTTCCCTCTGACACATCTAAAATGTCACGTTGAGATGCGTAGTTTTTCCAGCAGCAGAAGCTGTTTTCATTTAAATGAATGAACCATTTCAGTATCAAGGTAGCCACAGGACACTGCTATTAAGAGCATTTTTACTCTTCTTAAAGCCCCCTGAAAATAAGACTAGCTCATTTAGGTACATTCTGCCTTTAAAAGAACGAGAGGCACATGCAGTAACAGATTTCGTAAACAGACTGTACTTTATAAGGTACCCCTGACTACCTTGCAAACTCAGCCAGATCCTGTTTGATAAAACTAATAAAGTTGTCATTCTAAAGCTTTGACTACATTACTGTGATTTGTAAATATTTCTTGGTACCCGTGTTACTCCTCTAATGACATTAACTAGAAAAGCCCAGTGAAAGCAGCAGCAGTGGCTAAATCAAAGTGCACCTTTTCTCACTTAGCATGTGAAGCTGCTTTTTGCTCAGCATTTAAGATTATTTAAGCTGGTAAGAAATCAGCAAACCAAACTAATCCCTTTCTTGCCACGGTCACTGCACAAGAGTAGCCACCTCCAGTCCCTCCCTCCATTGAGAATACTGATGCACAGACACATTTCTGATACAAAAAATATTTACTGCATTAAACATGCACATTAATCCCACTCTACAGACCTTAGCATTAAGTTCCCTCCCTCACACTGTCCTTTGCTTCGGGGCGGGGGGAAGACAGACAATAAAATTCTATTAGCTTTTATACTTTATTTAAATGTTTCTTGTACTAACTCCATGATGTTCTCCAAGAAAGTCCATCTTCTAACTCTGGTAAAACTACGTGGCTGCTTCATGTTGGTTTTGTTGTTCTTAATACAGTAAATAACAATATGCAATTAGATCATCATAGACAACGCACGCTGCGTTTTGCACTCTCAAGGAATTAACAGCAACAAAGTTTAAAGGAATTTCCACAGTTGGCAATAAAGCACTCTGCCAGACACAAGGCACATACAAGTAGAACCTTACCACATAGACTGTACGACTATCCACATCCTTTGGTTGTTCACCCAGCGGCTGGCGTCTTCTGATTCTAGTTCCTTCTAAATCCAACTAAAAGTAACAAGAAATGAACAAGCATTTTCTGTCAGATTATTGCCTGCTTCAGTACCACTATCATTATCGCCCCAGCATCAGCAGATACAAAAGAGTGAAATATTAAATACCTCTACAACAGACGAACTTTTAACTGCTCGAGCTATCAATTTTCCATCAGTAGTCAATTTTTTCATTTTGTTGAAAGAAACAAGAAGTGATATGTCAACATCTAAGGGACAAAAAAAAGTGCAAATGATGAAGTCAGGGTAATCTAGGAAGCATTAGTTAGGTGTTCTAATCTGACATTAAGACTCCTCTAGTATTTTTGTAAAACAATCTACGAGTCCTAAGGGCAGTATGTAACCGTGCTGCCAAGGATTTACAGAAAATTTTTACCATTAAAATTAAAGTTTCAAGTAAACATGTATCTTATTTTCTTTCGTGCTAACCTTTATCAAAGGAATTTTGTTCTTTTACCTCCCCACCGATAACTATTGTCTTTGAAAAGAAAGGAAGAAAAACCCCTTTCTGATGTAGTTTTACAATACAAAAACAATTTGCATTGAAAACATGCCTCTCCTTGGAGTACTCAATTAAGTGTTTAACCCAGTCTTCCCAACACAAAAGAGCTCCTGCTCACACTTCAGTTGCAATGAGTCATGCTGATAAAACCTTGAGGGAAGATGATGTAGTATTAAGTCTTCATAAAAAAAAAAAACAAAAAACCCCATCCAAACTCTATCATCTCCAGAAAACGTAGGGTAAATTTTATTCAATATAATTGAGGACTACACCCAGCAGATAGGAGGTTACACTTCTCTCACAATGCAAGCGGACTAATGGTTTACATTTCAAATAAACATGGCCTCTGTAAGAAAATAAAATAAAAATAAACATTTCTGGAAACTGCTATTCTTTACTTTTTTATGGAAAAGGAGCACCTCTTTTTACAGACATAGCACGCTTCTAGTCCATCTGGCATAGCACAGTTAACTGAACAATTATACCGACATACTATTTACCACACGTGCACCAATTTTTGAAGCAAAAGCATACTAGTCACTGCAGCTAATAATGTTGCAATTAATTTCTTCACACACCGGCAAACAGTTTCAGAAGGAAGTTCAATTTCCTACTCTGGAGTCAAATCAACCACATCTAAAGTTGTCTAAAGGAAAGAGATCCACAGTAGCCCTACATGCAAATACACAACTTCTCACATATCAAACTTGTGCAGAAAACACGAAAAAAAGTGTACCTAACCGTAAATCCAATCGACATTTTAACTTCTGGGTGTATCTACCCTACAAATCAAGTCCAGTACCTCCAAGGGCAAAGTGTCCCTTGATGGTTTGCTTATTCTTAAAATTGTAAAAAGCTAAAAAAAAGAAAACCAGGTCTCCCAAACAGTCATTTCTACCCTGGCAGATGCCTTTTACTGACGGCTGGTAGGAAAGGAAAAGAGAAACACTAAATACAAATTCTAAAAAATAGACCAAGCTCTGCCTCCTAAACTGCTAATGCTAAAGCTGGTTTCCAGCACGGAACTATTGTCTTCCCCAGGAGCAGACACGCACCTCAAAACCACTTGTAACTGTCACCAGCAATACAGCGAGGAAGAAAGTTAAACACATGCATTTACTGAAATATAGTGAATATAAACTTACACCCATCTCTGGACTTTTCTATTTGTTCTCGGAGAAATCTATCTTTGTGGAGATTAACATCGCCAAACCAGAAATCCACTTGTTTTGCTATATCTGCCAGCACCTGTTTAACCCTTGACCTCTTCTTTTTTTCTCTCTCCTTTTTCTGTTCAGTGCTTTCCTCTTCCATGGCTTTGTCTCTTGCCATTTCAGTCTCCATTCCTGTCATTCTGTCAGCTGAAAATTAAATATAACCTTTAAGAAAACTAAAAATATTCTTATTTTAAGGCATAAAGCATTCTTGTTTTATCTTACATGAAAAGCTTTACACAACCCCTGTGAGACTACGTGTCATTCATTATTTGTAGCGTAGAAAAATACAAAGCATACAGAAGATGAGGAGAATTGGGTCACACAATAACTCTGCGGCGAACACAAAGCTGGAACTCGTGTCTCGTGGCACCTAGTACTGCCCTTTACCCACAGAGATTCACTGGAGGCAAGATGGTACCCAACTGCAGGATTTTCATTGGAAATTTGTACTACTGTGTTAATTCTGAACGCCTTGCGAACACTCTGCCCTCCATGGGATTCACGGTTCCAACTGATTTAGTGAAGTAACAAAAAAGCAGCGCTATTAAAAAAAAATAAATGTATAAAGTCAATTCTCTAAAGCACTCACGCAGGTCATCAAGTGTGTTTAATAATACATAACTTCGCTGTTACCAGAAAAGGAAGCTACTTGCTGAAGAGAACCTACAAAAACTTAATCTAAAAAGCAGACAATTTCCCTCCCAATAAACACATTTTCTTAGACTTGAAAAAAGACAAAAATAATTTGTTTGCTACTCCCCATATCTCCCAGTACAAACCATTAGAAAGAACACACAAAAACCCCAGAGCACTACACATTTCAGAAATTACCCTTTTACGTAGGCAAGGCAGGAAAAAAAAAAAAGTTGGATTATATAGAAGTCTCCTGAAAAGGCTGGCCACAGGATCACGCTCAGCAGGGATATACTGTAAATCCAGTGGCTGCAAACAGGTTACACTGACACACACGGCAGCTGAAGCGCTCACTGCAAAAGTTTATGGTATGACCTCCAAACGAGAAGCATCTATTAATCCTTACAAATAAATACCATGTCAAGATATACTTAGACACCTAGTTGATAGTCAGGGCAGGTCAGGGAATAGTAACGTTTGTTTCTAAAAGTTGTCCTTTATGTCAAAAATGCAAACCGCTCCCTCCGTCAACTGCCACGGCCCTGCCTAAGAGCAGTAACTCACAATCTTCCACTCCTGCCGTTGAGTATGTTCTAGCACATTCTTACTTGCAGGTCCACGTGGCAATCACTATGTGCTACACTTAGACATTTTTCCTTTCTTTGGTTAGGGCTCTTTCACCAACCGTCACCGATTTTTAATGGCAAACCAAGTTCTGTCAGAACATCAGAATCAGGCTCCTAGAAATTAAGGACCAACTAGAGGGAAGGGACTTCAATGTACAAATTTACCTTTAAAAATATAAAGCCTTTTTTAACGCATCAACTTGTCTTTTTTGTTCCCATTTCAATTCGCTGTAGCTAGTCAGTCCTCCTTGCAAACTGCCAGTCACCACAGTACCTCATTATACATGAGCAAAACAAAGCGATACTGCCAAAAGCAGACAGCTTTTTGAAAATGAAATTAACACAAAAATTAAAGTAATTAATGTAGCAATCACCACATGAAAGACTTCTCAGCCCTCTGCCAAGGCAACATAAGAAGGAAACGTGAGTACAGTCATCAGAGAGGAAGCCCACCTCTACAACAGGATGACAAAAATGGAAATGGTCTTCAAATTATTGTGCAAATCAGGCTTCCTTAGCCGGATATCAGTTTCTCTCCCTGCTGTGACCACTCCAGATAGCGAAAGGTCAACAATCACCTTGAAAAGATAAGCCAGGTAAAACTCCCACAGAAGTTCAAGCTCCATTCAAGCCTTTCAGCAAGATATTTATATTAATAATCAGCAGAACAACGGACTATTTAGCCGAGGGCCGTAGCGAGCTGCGCCATTAAAGGTAAAGCATTATTATGGGATCCTTTTAGTGGCTGAACAGTATTAAATGACCACTCTGACATAGAACAAATGCAGCTTATGTACAGCAAGATTCGTTTTAAGAAGCCATTTAAGTGTTGCGTGCGTTTTGAGTCACTCAGCCTTGGGACTTCCTTCCCAGGAGAGAGGTTCTCATTCGAGCTTCAAGAAAAACAGCTGCAAGCTGTATTCTGGGCTACCCAGCCAGCCCTCACTTTGTGCTACTTGCTTTAGAAATGAAGCTTTGAGAAAATTTACTTTGGAGGAGCTTGGGAACACAGAGCCAGAGCAAACGTCAGCTATGAATCTATAATTAGAATCTGTATACAATCTTACATTCAGTATTGTAATACTCATACCTGAGACAACACCAGATTAAAACTCAGAATTTAAGAAAATACTGTTTATAAGTAAGCATGTCAATAACTCATAGCACTCGCTTTTTTGCTTGGTATTCTCTTCTTTTGCAGTTACTCTCACAAACCTGAACTCATCCATGAAAGCTGCAACGCCAAGGTAAAAGACATGTAAGCCTACTATTTTTGACTTGCCAATTCTCACACTGCCAGCTCACAGCTGCAAACACTATTCTGACAAACAAATAAAATCAGAATAAAGCAAAAGCAGGGTCAGAATATCATTCTGTTAAAGCAAAACAGCTGCCATCACCTAGCTTTCCTCAAATGAAACAAAAGCACAGTGTCTCTATGTGTGAGAGTGAAATCAGAAAAAGGAGAGACAATTAAGCAGGGGGGAGGGAACTCTTAAGAAAGCAAAGATAAATTATTCGGCTGGTCCTGTGCGGAGCCAGCAGTTGGACTCCATGATCCTTATGGGTCCCTTCCAACTCAGGACATTCTAGGATTAAAATAATACAGGTCCGCACAAATCTATAGTAACTTCCTTATATACTTTAAAAGGCAAACATTAAACACATTGGTGCTAACCTCTACACAGTCAAGTTCCAAACCCAACTTCTATTGTTATAAAGATCTAGAAAAACAGCCTCAAATTGAAGTGTAACCCAGGGACTGGACTAAACAGGGTTCCAGTTATAAAAATACCCTTTATTCCTTTATATTGAGCACTTAAGCAAATGCTTGCTTGGGCATTTTTAATAGCAAAATAGGGCAAGGGGGAAGGGTGGGAGGAAAAAGAATAACTCAAAATACTTTTTTTACTATGAAAGTATTTCCTTATAGTCAGTGGCAACACTTCCTCTTCTGCACATTTACTCCAAAATAAATGCAAGTATTCAGCAAACCTTGAACTACTTGCAAGAAAGCACTTTGTAATCCCCCTTGCATGTTCTTACTCTAACATACAAACAGGCAGAGCTGCAGCAGTTAAAAGCTCCCATCCTGCCTTGTAACTTCACTCTACAGAAACTGTGCTAAGGAAGGAGGCAGGTTATTACATAGGGACCAGGACAATTTTCTTCTTACCCTAAAAACCAGAGAACCTCCTACATTTCCCCCATTTTAAGCTATGAAAAGAATACATCATTTTCAACCTACATTTAAGGCATTCAAGAGACATCACAAACCCAGCCTGCTCACAAACAGAAAAGGTTTTGCCTCCACATGACAGGTATGGGTGTTAAGGCTCTTTCCAGACAAAGGCAGACCCCACTATGTCAGTCCTATCATGGTTACCTTTTCCTCTGTCATCACGTAAGGCAGAAAGTGGGTTTTTAACAAAACGCAGGCCCGCAGCACAAGACTATGCTTAAATGGATTCAGCTATATGAACCAACAGTGCACAGACACCAAAAGGGCAGGGCAGCTCTCTCATCTTACTTGCCACACAGTCCTCCCTCAGAGTATCTCACCCCCCGGTAAACCAGTTCAACACTGTGACCTGTGAAGTAAGTTGTTATTTTCTGGTCCTTCCTTGTTGGATGAGCGGGTTAAACCAACTCAGTAAGGAACTGAATAAGCAGCAGAGCTGATGAAGAGAAGCTGTAAGGATAAGCACTTGGGAGCAAGGCAGAGGTGGGTACAAGAGCAAGATATTCTGCTGCCCTACGAGCAGCTGCGCACAGACTGGCCTAGAAGCACTGCGTGACTGTAGGGGAACCTCGTCTTCTTCACCTTTACAAGGGGTGACACATAATGTGAAATACATTTTTTTTAACCCCAATTTAACCTTCGCCAGCGTAGCAACTGGCTAAATCCCAAGAAGGCTGACTGTCGTACACTTGGCAGCCGCACAGGTACTGACCGCTGCACGGTTCAGCGCTGCTGCTACGATTGCTCACGGCCCTTGCAAACACAAAAAAAGTAAATCAAGCCCAAAATTAGCCGCTCCCCATGTTCCCCCCCCTCAACATGGGACCTTTTCCTCCAACACGAGATGTGTCAGGCCTTGACCATGCACGAAGCCACCCCAACCAGCCCCGTGGCCTGTGCTTCACCTGAAGGTTAAGTCACCAGTCAGGCTCCAAGGGCTGCGGCAGCAGAGCCCCAGAACGACAGCGAGGAACAGGGGCGGTTAGAAAGCCTCTGGAGGGGGCCACACACGGCGGGAGATGCGGGCATCGGGAGGGAAGGACCCGCAGGAGCCGAGCACGGGGCAGAGGACCACTGGAGGTGAGGCCAAGGCACGGTTAAGGCTGACAAGTGGCGGTACCCGAAGAGGAGAGGAGCGAACGCCGCTGCCCTGACCAGACGGTTCCCGCTCTCCGCCTGAGGGGCCCGACCAACGGCCGGGCACGCGCAGCCCCCTCAGCCCAACGGCCGCCGCCTCGCCTGGCGGCACGAGGCGCGCCCGGCGCATGCGCCCGGCGACGGGGAACGGCGGGGGGGGGNNCCCGTCGTCAATCCCGGCGCGACGCGCGGCCCCCGCAGGGAGAAAAGCCCCGCGGCGCCGGAGCACGCATGCGCAGCGCCGCAGCGGGCGCGCCTCACTCGGGGCACGTGATTTCCTTCTCGCGTCGGGGCGCTGTGACGTCACGCGGGCTGCGGCGGGAAGTTTCAAACACCGTCAGGACCCTGCGCGCCCGCCCGGGACAGGTGAGGGGGGCCGGGGCGGCCGTTGGGCCCCTCAGTCCGAGCGGCAGCGCGCGGGGGGTGGCGGGGGAGCGTCTGTGGCGGAGGCCCCGGGGAGGCGGCTTTGCGTCAAACGCCGCCGTGCTGACGGAAATGTTTACGGCTGACGCGCCGAAAAGGGTTTAGTGGGCCTCTGCCGGCTGTGCGGGGCAAGGGGGTGTAGCAGCCGTGCGCGAACGTGTGCGAGCAGCGTCCCTGTTCACCCCTGTTCTTGTGTCGTTCCATATTGCGTCACGCTAAGGGCTTGCGTTCATCCGGCTGCTTCTAATAGCTTCTAAGCTAACAGCCCTGTAAGGCAGTCCATTTCCAAGGTTTGGCCCCTTACCCAACGCCCGGGGACCGCTGAGAAGGCGGCAGCCCCAAGAAACAGCGTGGGCCTCCTTCTCTTCGTGATGTAAACCGCTTCTCGCAAATCCCCAACGTGACAACAGCTGACAATCTTACCTCATCCCCCGCGAGCGTTTCCATCGCAGCGCTGTTCGCGGACAGAACGAAGTCACGAGCGCAGCTCTCCAAGCGGGGATGCGAATGGCGATCAAGTATTACAAGCCGGTACGCGCAGCGGTAAGCGGCAGCTGCTGGAGGCGAGTTGCTGTTGTCATGATTTCCTCCTGGTTTCATCATCGAAGGCTATTTTAGAAGTTACTGTGAGCTAACTGTTAATATGTAAAGAGGCTTGACTTCACGGGTAACCGATTTTGAGAGTCAGTTACCCCGAAGGTGAATTAAGCATGCATGACTAAGAGCCAATAAACCTGTGACAAAACTGTTCTGTTTATAGCTTCTACGGTTGGGTTTGGGTTTTGGGGGTTTTTTTGCCACGAGTAAACGCGCTCAGGATCATTCGTTAATTCTGAATAGCATCATGACCACTGGAGTTTTCAGAGCTGCTAGTCACTCCTTTAAATGAATGAATTCCCCGGGAATTCAGAAAGCATGTTGGCACCTGTAAAAATGCGATTTTTTTTTTTACCAGGAGTCTTTGTGTGAAGTTATTTTCAAGGTTTCTCTTTAAAATGCCCACATCAGCCCTGTTTTGACATTGCCTCGCATCTAGCTTTCTTCTTTTGAGGAAAAAAATTGAAGTGAAATGACTTGGTTTTGTCAATTCCTTCACAACTCCGGTGCATTCGGAACGTTTCCCGGCCTCTCAGGCTGTAGGAAGATGTGACTGTTTATGAAGTAAGCTGTTGGATAACTGTTTTGCCAGAGCAATGGCTTCGCAAGAATTTACTGTAAGTGATTTTTTTTTTTTTTAAACGCTCTGTACAATTAAGTAGAAAGAAATTAAAAGACACTGTAGCTGCTGTGTTATTTAAATGTTTTCTTTTCAACACTTTACACATTGAAAACAGGTATTATACACTCACCAAAAACTGAAAAAATCCAAAACGTGGCAAGATGGAATTCTGAGGATTACAACTGGCGGAAATAAGGTGAACAACTCGGATTTCATACCGCTGGATTTAGTATCATTTGCTACTGCTGGACCGTCAGTGGCGATCTAGTTGATCTGTAAAATAAAATTAGTTATTGAAAATTCTGTTTTTTTCCTTGCAGGCTATCTTGTTTGATGATAAAGGACAATGTTTGGAGAGTATTTTTATAAAATCTCAGGTATATTTTGTTTGGAGCTTTTCTTATTTTTATGCTTGATTGTGGTTTGCGTTTCAGGAAGCGTTTCAAACTCTCGTTCGGTACTTAAGGTAGTGGTTTGGGGTTTTTGTTTGGTTGGGTTTTTTGTGGGTTGGGTTTTTTTTATTATTTTGGATATGAAAGTCTGCTATGATGCAAATAACGGAAAGCAAAAACAGCTTCTATTTTTTCTACCGAGGTAGAGGTTTTATGGAATTCTATTCCTTTTGGGTAAAAGCAGTGTGTTATAGTGATATATTAAATAAGGCTAACCCATGACAGCATAACTTGAAGCTAAGAGCTAACACTTCCTAATATATGTATATTTTCATCTAAATATTTATATGGCAGCTGTGCTATACTGGGCATAAATTTTGACCTGTAACTTTCTTGTATAGCGCTATCATACACACACTGCTGCTTCCTCTTTTCTAGGTGAAAGCTGGAGATAATTTAGAAAGCGAACGCTATTTGATCACAGTTGAAGCAGTAAAAGTGAACGAAAAATCTTTTGAAGGTCAGCCAAGGGAAGCAGAAACTCCAGCAGCGGATAGAAATGGTGTAAAACCTGGTGTTCTGCCGCCAAGACACCTGTCTGTCGGCTTGAAAAGGAAGTTTACGGTACGTCTTTGTTTTGAAAGTTATGTCTGACGTTAACGTGTGTTTTAAAACACAAAGAGCACCTATTTTAGTGAATGGTAAATAATGTCTTAAAGTTTGGGGGTTTTTTTGAACTGTAAGCCAGAACGTGTTGCCGGTAGCTATTTATTTCCGGAGTTTACTAATTTTGTTTGGTTTAGCAAGATTGCTATTGCTAAGGCTGCAGTGGAAATCACAAGGGCTTGAGATAATTTCTATATGTCTGTAGAATCATCACGTGCTGCTTGATCAGAATATATTTTATGGAGCGTGCCCTATTTTCCACATTCAATTACAAAATGTGAAGTTGATTTCTGCATAGACTTAATTTTAAATCTCTCTCCTAGGGTTTCCAAGGACCACGCCAAGTCGAAAAGAAAATATCAACAGCGGAAGATGGAGAAAACCCAACAATTTTGCCTTTGTCTAAGCAGCGTCAGGATCCTTTTCCATCCAAGTTTTACATTACCTCTCCGTTATTTTCTACGATTTGCAAGAAGGATGCAGAAACAAATCTACCGGCAGACTTTCACGAAGATGCGCGTACGGATAACGATAGAGAACACATGTCTCTCTCCTCGCTGCTTTCAGCTCCGTTTCTTGACAGATGTGAGGAGACAGAGAAGCAAAACTCTGGTGAGTCCGCTGTGAAGGCAGACTCTCCTCTGATGACTGGGCACGCCAAATCTAGTAGTCGAACAGCCGGTCACGGGGCGGTGTCACGCAACATCAGGAGCACAGCACAGATAATAGCTCTTTTGAAGTCTAATCCAACACGTGGATGCAGAGAGCAAACGACGTCTGAAGTCACAGATGGTCTTTCTAGGTTTCAGGCGTCGGAAAACGCAGAGAGTTTATATAACCAAAAAAGCACAATCCTACCTGCTTTTTCAGGCAATCTTGCCGAAAGACTCGTTCAAAATACTCGGCGCCTGCCTTTCATGACGGGATCTGCAAATGATCAAAAGGAATGGAATGCTGAAACGCTTCTAAATTCAGCTGACCCACCTTGCGACGGAGAAGTCACGGGACAGAGACGTGACGAAAAGGCAAATAATTTAAGTCAAGATTTACAAGATCTCCGCAATACAAGTAGTTGCTTCCTACCTGAATCCATCATAAGCAGAGTGAGTGACAGTCAGTTTCTCCCATCCTTAGGTGACATTTCAAGTTCAGCAAGTCCAATTGCCTTTGAAAAAAATCTTTCCAGATACAGGGAGCGTTCAGTGACTAACGGTTTTAAGGAGAATTCATCTGGGAAGTTGCAAAGCGAGCTGCAGCCAAGACAAAATTCACAAAGAGTGCCTAGTGACTCGGAGCTCTCTGTGGACGTAGCATTGACGGAAATCGGAATTGGAAAGGAGGAATTAAGTGCGCTTGGCAAAGACAGTGATCCAGAGGAAGAGGTGATGGAGGTTAACTTTAATCTAATGGAGGCTTTTGATTTTAATGACACAGACAACGAAGACCTCTGTGAAAGAGATGTGAATAAGCTCACGGAAGGAGACGTGCTTTCACAAAGTCCAGATGGCTTAAAGGGAGAAGATGTCGCACAAAACAGCGCGTTGAGATTTCATCCGTGCTGCGAACTCGTGGCACACGGTAAAAACAAACAAGTCAAATATGCAACGTTTGACGGAGAGAACGATGGAAATCACTGCGCTGAGGGTATACCACCTCAGCTCTGTGACAACAGTGCCAGAGATACAGGGAGAACTGCAGACGACTCCGCAAAGCAGACCAGAACTGAAGTGGAACTTTTGGGTGATGGATGTGATGTAAAAGAGATTAACGAAAGTCAATTAAGTATTGAAGCCACAAACAGTAAGGAACTTGATGGCTGTGCAGCACCTACCATTAATGGCATGTCATGGACAAAAAACAAGCACTCTGATCTTTTGCCTGGTGACACAAATGTTAATGGATGTCACCCTAAAACCAGTATGTTTGAGAAAACTGGAAGTGTTTCATGTATTTCTACCAGCAGAATAATTTCTGCAACGGCCAAAAGAAGCGAAGATGATGTTATACAGCTTGGATGCGTGAAACCCCCTGATGTTGATTTAGAACACTTCTGGGGTACTAAGAATGATGACTTTAAACCAGGTAGTTCTTTGCTGGCTTTGTCACAAAAATCACATCCTAGCTATGGCTCCTTCCAGTATATTGCAGAAGATAATCAAAAGGTATTTGGCATTTCACCTAAGGACGATGCTTTCATTTCCAGAAGTTCTATCTGTCCTTCAGGAAAAGGCCATTCACCTCCAGAGGAAACAGCCATAGGTGAAACTGAGTTTGAAAACGTAGACAGCGTAAATGCCTTACGGGAAGGCCGCAAAGGTGAAAGAATAGGAATGGATTGCCTGGAATGCACAGCAATAGCTGGAAATTCATCAGACCTTCCTGATTTGGTAAAGGATATTGCTCTTCTAAGAGCTTTGACTCAACATAGCACAGCGTTAGAAAGCTTACAAAAGATGGAGGAAAATAATAGCGTGTTATATGAAGCAGAAACTTCTAAAGAGATATTTGAACCCCCTGTGAAAGATGAAGGTTAGGTCAGCTTCTATTTTAAAGCAAATTCTGTATGACTGTGCCTATTTGACTTCTGTGCTCTTAACCGTCCTGCTGGACAATTCATATTCAGAAATCATGCTTTTGGAGTGATGTGTTAGGAAGGTTCCCTCATGCGATTTTTAGCGTTTAAAGCAACAATGTGGGCTCCGAGTCTGTGTCTTTGTTTGCCTTAGTTCAGTTAAATTCCGCAATTATTTGCGTGGGTAAAGTTTTCAAGCCCGGTAAATATTCAGATGCTTTCTTGTAAAAAGAATATTCGAACTGTAACTTATTATGCTTTTCCATCTCTTGTAGCTATAAACGAGTTTACAGAAATGCCTTACTCAGGAAGTATGCAGGCATCTTCCTGTTCATACTTTGATTCTTCTGGCCTTATGGTAACCAATTTTTGACTACATCTATCTACATGTACAAGATAAATTAATTTTCTGCCAGGCTTCTTGAATCACATTCTTGGTTTAGGAAAGGATAGAGGTCGAGCTAGAAATTGCTCAGAGGCATCGACTTAAGAAGCTGACAGCAAACAGGAGGTGTCCTCATGCAGACATTACTGCCAATAAATGTTCAGGAGGCCTAATATATGACAAGAAACTTAATGCAACTTGTAATATTTAGTTGATGTTTACTATCACATTGGTATGTCTGGTACTTCTCCTTCCCTACCTCATCTTCTTTTACCATCTATTTTTTCTTTTCTTTGGCTATCTTTTTGAATGCCTGGCTTTCTGAGGAATTTTAGCACGTGGGTTGGAATATCCTGGCAAATCTGTTTGTGCTTGATGCTTCACATTGATTTTTGTCCTATGCTGTTAATAGTCTTTTTCTTTCAACCTGTCCAAAGTGAAAGAAAGATTTTAGATGAAATTCTTCTCTTTTTCCTGTCCCATTTGAAAAGCAAACATAATTTCTTATCCCATCATAGATTGTTCTGGCTTCCAAATAAAAAGCCTGTAATTTAAAATGCTTTCTCTTGTATAAATACAAGAGATTTCTGAGCTTAACTTTTCACTTTAAATGGTTATTAAATTGTTAGACTAATTAGCTTTTGATACTTTTATATGCAGCCCAACTGCGTGGACAATTTATTACAGAGAAGAGAGGCACGTATCGTACCGATAGCAGCGGCTCAAAGAGACCCGAGGACGTCTGGCTGCCAACCAAAGGTACGCGGCCTGTGGAATTGCAGTGTCATGAACAGCGTTTCTGAAATTTCAGTTCAGTGGTTTACTATTTGCAATACCAAAGTGTAAGGAGTGCAAAAAAAAGAGTAGATTTTTGTTCTCTTTTGCCGTTTGCAACAGCTTATTTTTGTCCTATGTATGAAAAGTACTTTTCTTGACTGTGGATAGTTCCAGAACAGTACTTACTTACAGTTAACGATAATTCCCATCTATCGCGTAGCCTGTTGCGTTTCAAGGGCACCAAGTGAAGGGATCAGCAGCCAGTGAGATAATGCTGAGAGCTCCCTGCTCACAGCTAGGATGGCAGCAGTACCCAGATAACGTGGAGTTTGCAGCCGAGAGATTTTTGTCACCCCTGTTTTCAAGCAACTATGTCCTTTCTGACTTTAGACAGGTAAAACAATTTTTTCAAAGTTATTCTTACTAGCCGTAGTGCACGAAAGTATCCTGTAAATGCAGGATAAAAGAGCGTTCTTTTTTTAGAATACTACAATCATATCAAAATCACTAAGAACCGAAGGTGGTACTTTGTGGTTACAACTTTTCAGTTAGACAATTATTTTTACTCACTTTTGTCACAGGAGTATGCATTTGCAAGATGTAACTTCTTTTTTTCCCTCTGATGAGTTACACTTTGAAAACACGTAGATGGTCATCATGTGTGATATTAAGCAGATTTCTTCTAGTGAAAAGTGGCAGAGGGCTTTTATAATGATTGTTTCCTAGTGTTAGCAGTGGAATATTCACCTCAACTGGATTTGAAATTTGGTATATAATTGTTAGTGTGTTCCAAAGCAAGGGTTAAAACTTTCTTGGATTATGATTCTGCTCCTCCTGGATGCCAAGAAGCATAGCATGCGGCGTTAAATATTTTTTTCCTAATGCAGTATATATTTCAGCGTTTAAAATAAGGAAAGAAAATTGATATTTCATTTCTTACTTCCAGAATGGGCTACAGATAATGAAGAATTATATTTAGAAATAAGATATTTAGAAATAAGGTTCACGCAAAGATAATATTTATATAGAGGATAAACAGTTTAATTTCTAACGAGTTTTTGCTTATACTTTTTTGGTAAAGTCTCCAGGCTCAAGAAGTCTTCATGAGGATGACATCAGCTTTATCAAAGAAAAGAATTTTCAAAAGAAGTCTAACATTATTAAAAACTCAAGAACAGATCAGTCCTGTAAGTGAAAATAAAAGTAGAATGGCAGCAGTTGGCCTCAGAACAATTGTTCCGCATGACTTCTGTCCTTCGTGTATTTTTCCTAGCACCGGCACTGAACGTATATTCTGAAGTACCACCACGGACAATGTCAGGCTCACCTTCACCTTCTGATTTGAGTCAAACGCAGTGGACTCCATGGGACCCTGGCAAGGTGGGAATCGACTGTCTCTCCTAGGCTTTATTTCCTTGTGTGTTCATGATCGCAATTTCTTATTTTTGAAATTGTTTTAGCTCAACTCTGAGAGACGCTTTAATGGTTCAAAATGATGAGAGAGAGAATAGTGACCAAAGAGCAATAATCAAGTCATTCACTTGACATGTTACTTCTTCATCTGTAGATGATTTCACCAGTAGAACTGACTTCCTCACTTGGTCCAGGCTCTACAATTTCTCCAGCTTCAGGAAGTGAGGAACCTGTTGGAGACATCCAGGAGCCCCTGATACGCAGCATCTTGCCAAGTGAACCAGAATTTTCAGAAATGTTTTTGAGTAAGAAATTCTAGTTTATAATTGCACTTTACAATATTTTTGCTAGGAAATCTTAGAAGCACGGAGAGTTGCGCTATAAAAAGACAGTTACCCTGGGTGCTGAAATACCCTGAGATATGTCTGGGTAACTACAGAGTTTGATTTGTGTTTGTCACACATTTTTCATAAGAGGTGTGTTACTTTTTTTAAGCAGGGTTTTAAACAGTGTTTTCCAAATCGGCTGAATTACCCTTGAATTCCATGCCTCCCTGCCTCAATTATATTCTCTTGAAAGAGACTTCAGAAGAGTGACATAATTCTATAAAGAAAAATCAGCTTCCAGCTGGGGCGAGGGAAAGGCCGTAAGCTAAGCTTCTCATTCATACTAATGTTTTAATTTAATTTATTTACCCCCTTTCAGTTTTCCTCCATATTCAGCTGTCCTCTGATCCACTTCTAGTTGACACCCATCAATGACTGTTACTTGTTATTGATAGTGAATTCAGTCAAAAGGATCTTGTGGTACTAGAAGCCTGTTTATCTACATGGGTTAATATTAATTTACGTGGTTTTGTGGGTGATCCTTTTTGGAAAAAGGAGCAAATGTTAAGCTGTTTGTTTCCCAATTGGCAGCTGTCACTCGACCTACCAAGAGTATCGCATTAATGACCTCCAAAACAGAATAATGTTTAAATAATTTCTACCAAGCATTTTCTTTTATACGAGTGCCTACAGCGCAAATGTGTTTTGAATATAGAGATGTAAGTATTAAAAGAATCACAGCTGAAATCACTCGTGTCATATGGAAATTGAGTGTGGTACTGCACAGGCACGATACAAAGAGCTTGCCAATTAGAAGACATGATGTAAAAGGAAGAACTTGGAATTCTTTCCTTATCTTAAGGTTTTTGTACACCTGAAGTTAATGTGCCATCCGTAAGTGCTACAAGTTGCTTGTAAGATGTATTTGCCCTGCAGCACGGGAGAAATCCAGCTATCCAGAGGAATGCAGCCTCTCGAGACGCAGACCCCCAGCTGAAACACGAACTCCATTTGTCACCCTTCCTGCCCCCGAGAAGATTCCTGACGCGGTTTATCCGACTGACAGTGAGGAGGTCCCGCAATCTTTCGCCTCTTCAGTAGTCAATTTACGTAACAAGTCGGTGGTATTTCCTATTAGTGCTTTTGGGCCTGAGGGCAGAAATTATGAAACCTCTGTGTTTGGAGAGTATACAGAAGACGGACAAAGGGAATCTGTTCAACCAGCGTTCCCTAATGCGACTCCGCAATATAGACAAAGCAAGTGGCTAAAATATCAAAACAGTGCTCGGTGTGACTTGATAACTCAAAACAGCGACGACAGGGAAGTGACTGATGACATCTGTGCTGAGAACGTCCTTGGAATGCTGCTGGGCGATACAGGAGAGAGCAGAGCTGTGAAGAAAAGTGCTCCCGGCTCTGCACCTCTTCTGACAGCAAAGAGCGTGCTTGGTAAATGCCGTGCAAGTACCGGCAACCAAGATGTGATTTCAGAGGGGAAGTTGCATTCTCTGCACTTAAGTCAGACACCTTTGGCTGAAGCAACACAAAAGGTGTTAAGTCATCTGAGCTGCCACACTGTAACAGGAGACGGCCAGGTGTGTAACCGTTCAAGCAAATATAGTTAGAAGTGACAGAAAGGCATTTTTCCGGACAAACTGCATTTATCTGATTTCCTGCAAGATATTATCGGTGTGATTGGATGAAATGTTTCTACATACGTAGTTACACAAAAGAGTCTCAGCTACAGAACAGCAGCCGCTAATGTATTTTTTAAAGTGCCGTGACTATTCTTTTGTAAAGGTAATTCCTTGGCGCACACAGTGCCAGATTTAGATTTTTAATCTAAATGTTGATGGCAAGAAGATGAAATAAAAGCTGTGGAGCTGTTTTGTCATCTGTAATTGGTAAGAAGGTGTTTTCAGGAAGTGTTTTTCATAATTGTGAAATCAGCATCCTTTTAATGAACACCCGTATCTTGCTTCAAAGGGTAGTCTCTGACTTCAAAATATTTTAAATTTCCTCAGTTTTAATTGTGGAAAAGTTATGGCATTGAATAAGCACCTAAAAAATTAGCGCAGCTGTTTGTGACCAGTAGACTGTCTTAAACAAATGGAGTAAACTGGAAAAAAACCTAAACTGACTACAAGTCAAGTTCTAAAAGTTGTCAAATGCCTGGGTTTGAAAGTTAATGAAACTGTTAGACTTTTTTTTTTTTTTTTTTTTGACACAAACTTAGTATGCTGTGTTTTCCAGTTCTTTAAAACTGTGTACAGTAAAATATTCATGTGAAATAGAGGTGTGGAAATAACTGAACTGGGATATTTCACAGGCACACTGGTAAACATATTGTGTTTTTATATATATATAAAATCCATATATATTGGATTTTAAAAAGCTTATGAAGCGACTTATGATGATGCTCTCTGGAGTGTAGCTAGGTGGAAGAAGCTGCTCAGCACTAGCTGGGATGGCGGGCACAGGGACAGCTTGTGGTATGCACGCTTCCCCCAAAGCTCTCTAGTCTGATTCTTCCTTCCCTGGCCTTGTACTACCTTAGCTATCCTTTCACCTGATGGATTTATTTCTGTGCAGAAACAGTGTTAAAAATGGGGTTTGTGTGCTCCTTCCCCATGCCTAGGGCTTAAAACATGATTCTTAATTATGTCATTTACTCTAAAGCTTTAGAAAGTATTATTATAAATGCAGGCTGTTTGTCAAGGGACAAATTTTAACTTCGTGGTACATCCTAAATGACAGCCCAAGGTCTATGCTGTAGCTCTGGGTGTACTTAGTTTTACTCCTGTTGCGGTCCTACTGAATGCATGCTCCTGGACTTAACAAAGGCTGCAAAAGTTTGTGATGAAGGGGATTTGTGTTTTGCTTTTAGAAAACTGATTCTTCTTTGACAGTCTTCATGTTGAAACTTCTGGTTGCAGAATGAGACCCTGAATTTTTTCTATGTAGTTGTATTTATTAATGAGAGCACAATATACAAATTGAGGGCCAGACTTGATGATCTTAGAGATCTTTTCCAACCTTTACGGTTCTATGAATATCTAAAAGCAAAAAAGGAAAGAGAGAAGTACAGTAGCCATTTATCAAAATTGGCCTCCTCCTGGGTTTTGCAAGTTTTAAAAGTTTATTTTTCTGTGTTTTTTAGGACATCATGATTTCCGAGTTGTCTTTTCCTAATGCGGATAAAGTAAAGTACGCTAATCTTCCTAAAAGAAAGATTTTCATACCAACTGTGTTTCAGTCTCACGTTCACTACAAACAGATTTTTAAAGCTGCTCTGACCGGTATGTCTAACACCATGCTATGTGAAATGCTGTCATTTTTAAACGGTTCATTTCTGAAGCTTCACAAAGCAGGGTGAGAGGGAGAGAGATCATCAGCGTCATCTATTGGTTGATGAGGTTGGGGATATATATGGATATATATATATATATATACACTGAAATATAGTCAGTCTATACCCAAAATTGCGAAGACGAACCAAAAGACCAGTAGACTTCTGTTCAACGATGTCACCTTGTGCCTCTTTACCAGTCTTTAGATTCCTATCTAACAGTTATTTAATGTTTGGATCGTTTGGAGTCATATACTTAAATGTGATTTGCATGAAAGTAGAGCAGTTAGAACAAATGAATTGCATGTGCAATATCTGAATTTTGCAGGTCACGTGGTTTCTTTTAGGACTCAGGTTAAATACTTTGATTTAGATTTGGGACTGAAAGTTTCAAATGAAAATGTATTTGTTTGCATGTAGTTGTGTAATCTTTTTAAGGCCGTACTAATTATTCTTTTATTCTCCTTTCTCCGTCAAGAGCAATTAAACATCATGCTATTTGAGTTGTCACAGAGATTGCACAATGCTCTTTCAAAAGCGGACATATCATTTTACACGTCGTCGAAAGATGGGCGCAGCGAGAGCAAAGCAAGGTGCCTTCCACTCTGCAATCACATGCATCCCGCTAAGCTGGTTATGGTTAAAAAAGAAGGTCAAAACAAGGTGCTGTTTATTCCTTCTTGGTTTACAGTTTGGGGTGTTCGTTTGGTGTATAGACGGTGTTGTGTGAACAATTACAGAGCAGTTTGTGTAATTTACAATTGCGGGTTAAAATGATGTGTTACAGAGATCACTTTTAAGATCAGTTGTAGTCTCTGCTAGTGTCCAGACTTGCTGATGTAATAGGTTTTTCTATATAGAAACAGCTTGGTATATGTAGAGAGAAAGACCTGAATTTATAATTTTCTAGGTGATGTGGGATTTCTGTAAGGTATGATTACGCACACTGGCTTCAGAAGCTGAGAGTTCTGAGAACGGTCCATTGCTTTTTTTTTTCCTTCTTTGTTTTAATGTGCTAATGGTCTTGCATTATTTTTTTTTTGCTCCCTTTCTAGGGACGTTGGTTCTATACCTGTGATGCCCCAAAAGCTGAACAGTGTTCGTTTTTCAAGTGGATAGAAGACGTGAACCCCGCACAGATAAAATCCAGACCTAGCGTAGCGCTTCATGACATAAAAAGTATTGGGACGTACCTCAGAAGTCAAAAGATTTGTCTCTATGAGGGATGCCAGCTTTTGGTGAGGTATTCTGAAACGCTATGCGCTTTTTACAAGTGCTACGTGAATTGCAGGATTTATAAGTATTCCAGTAGCTCTGGATTTCAGGAGCATTTAACAGACACTTTTGCTAACTGTGTCTAAAGAGGCTACAGTTCTGTGTAGAAAAGTAAAAGCCAAATTAGTGAAGGAATAATATCACAGCAATGGCATTTCAGGTCAGCACTCTTTTCAGCTAGAATCAAAACTGCTTACCAGCAACGTGATCAGTTGCTTAATGAAATCCCTTACCATTGTTGCATCTGAATTCCTGTTCATTTAACCACCCGATTTATTCTCTCAGTGATTCCAATTTTAATGTTAGAAGTTGTATCGAGGGCTATTCTGTGCTGCTTAACTGTAGGGGAAGCAATTTAATTATGGCTGAATATGAGAGAAGTATTTTGCAGTCAAGATAAATGTATTTAAAACTCGGTAAGGTAAAATGATGAACAACCACCAAGATCTGCGCTGTATAATTTGGTCCTATCTGTGGAGCTTTCTTATTTTTGGTGGTGAATCCAAAAGCTGCCAATCGTTTATGTACTTCTTCTTAAAACTACAATTTCACAGGAAAGCCTTTGAAATGCAAACACAGCGATGTAATAAGTTCAAGAAATTTATGAATACACCTGTCAGATTTGATGGTGATTCCAAAACCAAATTATACCTCAAACTGAGCAGAAAGGAGCATTATTCTCTCTACAGCAAAGGTAAGCAAATCTTAAGCGTCAGAAGAATTCTCCATGTCACGTTGTGCCTTTTTAATTTGTAATCTAAAGAGAAAAACGGAATCCTATTTTTAAACTCCTGACAACCCTGATGCTTCTTGCCCTTCTTGAATGAGAACTGAATCATCTCATTGATTCATCTTTTCTCGTAAGTGTTCACCTACCTTAGAAAAATATAAATTCCATGTCCTTGGGTGTGGAGTGTATTAAATCTGTGAATCGTGAAGTATGAGGAAAGCCCAGTATTCTGATGCTCTGCATGGGCAGAAGTTTGACTTGCGTACGATAATTTTTGATCATTTTTGTTACGGGCAAATAAATACGCACCATTATTGCTCCTAACTTTGAAATCTCCCTTGCCGTGCTCTGTAATACATGTTAGAGGAAGGGAGCTTTAGTCTCATCAGGTGTGCCAAAGAAAGCAGAATGTTTGCAGGCTCCAGTGTGTGTTGGTTTTGAAAGGGAAGGAAAAAGGTACATTTATTTCAGCGCTTGCTATTCTTGGGCAAAACGTGCCTAACTACATTTGTAGCATCCTTCAGTGATTTGTTCCATATACTCTCAAAATTGATAATATTTTAGATTGGTCAAAAGTCAAACACTGCTAAGCGCACCAGGAGAGAACTTTAGAGTCGCCATCAATTTTCAGACAGTAAGTACTAGAAGAATTGCAACTTATTTATTCATTCTTTTAGAACTGAACTAACACTTACTTAGGACTTTCTAATACTCCCTGCTTTCACGTTAGCGATGGTTTAATTTGCAGCATAGTAACTGCTGAGCTGTTTTGTCCAGCTTAATTTTCTTTAAAAGACAGCAGTCAAAGAAGCTTATGAGAACTCTGTATTTTTTTTTTTTGACAGATGATATTTGGGTTGTTTCGAAGACTCTGAACTTTGATCCCCTTGAGACTTTCATTGCAAGTAGTGCTTTCTTTGGACCGTCCTCCAACAACGAAGTAGAATTACTACCGCTGAAAGGCTACTGTCCCTCAAACTGGCGATCAAATAGTGAGTTCTACACCAAATAATTCAGAATTGGGGGAAACAACTATTGAGGTGGAAAATCTGGCCAGCCATGAGGGAGGAGATTAGAAATTCCCAAAACTAATACATCGTTTTATTCACAGTATTTTTTTTTCCTTGTATCTTTGAATGTGTAATTTGAATCCAGTACTTAATGCAAATAAACCTGCCAAGCAGCTGGTAAGAAATCCTAAATGGGTGTCGAAGAAATGAGAATGATGTAGGAAAAAATATAATATAGAAGGCAAATGGATTGTCAGAGTGTAGGTAACAGGAATATGTCATTACTGTCCTTGAAAAACAAACAGAAACCCCAAACAACCCACTACGGATGGAAAATTTAGATTTATACGAAAAGCCACGTATGAAATCTGTGATTGGGCTGTCCCGTCGTTCCTTTCTGTGCCTTTGCTGCTACAGTCTAGAATGACTAAAAAATTAGTATTTCAAAATTCAGAAAAAAAACAAATCTGTCTAGTTCTAGTTATTTTCATCATCCTATTTTAAAAAGAAAATATTCCTAAGCCTAGCACTGATGGTTTTTAATGAACCACCGACCTTTTATATTCTTTCCCAAGCCGTTCCCAACTAAGTTGCAGCCGTCCTTTTTGGTTCTGACTTTTTAGTTTGGGGTATTTTTGTAATATTTTGTCCTCAGTGTTTTGGACGCAGTACGGTTAGTGACCCTGAAGCACAGAGAGAAACTGTGTGGGTCTGCTACATTGAAAAATGACACGTGCTGCCAAACATGATGCACACGCTTCTTATTTTTGCTGTTGAATTCAGCTAAAGTTTTGGGATTGTTTGGGTTTTTTTGTAAAACAAAGAGATTAAGAATGCATGAGGTAGTCATTCTGGCGCTGGTAATAATCCACCTCTGCTTATTTTCTGTTAATGCAATGTGAAAATTGTGTGCTTGATCACAAAAGGCTTTAGTCGTAGCACTTAACCGTAAGTAGGTAAATAGAGTGGTTTAAGTTAACAAATGAGTCTTTTTAGGCTTTCTATGTAATCGTTAGGGAGAGAGTTCCTGCAAAGCATAATGGGGTGAACCTACATGAAACTCCTGTTCTGAGTTACATTCAGAAGATGAAAAAATACAGGAACAAAAAATTTACAAGGGCACACAAAGCAAAATAGCAAAGCCACGGGCTTCAAATGCAATTGGAGGTTTGGTTTGGTTTCTTCCCCGGGTGTGAAATTGCTGGATCTCTCCGGCAATAGCTTTTCAATCTTAATGCCTTTCCATCACAGCATTTTAGTTTTTCTTAGGACATTTTTGGTCCTAACTTTCTTTGTGATCATAAATATGGACTATTTCATAATTCTATAGCCATGACAAACCTAAACCCCTAAGCTGTATGAAAAGCAAGCTTTCAGTAATGTGTAATTGTTGGCAGTAATAAACAGCAGCAAAACAGAGATGTGTGGGTTCCTAAACATGTTAGAAACCTGTTACTTAGGCAAACCCTGAGCCACAGAACCTTAGGAAACTGGCAGTGAATGAGAAAAATATAATTGAAGACTTGTTCTGTTCTTATACTCCCCTCTAGGCATCCAGTTTTGTACCCTTTAGAAATAGGCTAGATGGAACTCGAGCCTGGCCCACGGGAGGTGCTCTTATGTTCCCGTCTTGTCTTTTTTAAGAAAACATTGCTCAGCTTTTGTGATACAGACGGTTTACTTAGAAAATTCACCTCCTCAACTCCCAAGCCTTCTAAATATCTCGAGAGTTTCTAAAAGGAGTAAGGATTTTTTATCAAAGATTCCTTTCCAGAGGGTTCCTAATCTTGGAATCACAAATACTTCAAAATAGCGCACTTTGAAAAGAAGGGCTAATAGGTCTCTCCTTATCGATAAAATTGAGTAAGGATTGGTAATTGGGTTTCTTTTGGTCAGACTTGGTTTCTGTTACAGGAGGCGAATTACTCTTTTGGCATTTTGTAATGCGTTTATCTAGCTGATTTGAAATTTTTCTGATTTTATTTTTCTGTGGCCTTTCCAGCGTTTGTTCATGCCTTGCTGGTTTGTAACGCTAGCGGCGAGCTTACATCTTTAAGAAATATGGAGGAGCACTTCAATCCATCTACGTTACCACTAATACCGTATCTACTAAAAAGGTAAGTTACTGTTTGTGTGATACTGTGAGCATACAATACGTCAATAGGTACAGAAAAAACCCCAATGAAAATACCATTGAGTTTGCCCTAATAAAACGGGGATGAGGAAAACTAAAGTCAGAAAAACAAGGAATGAACTGTTGACAATGCAATTTTTCATTTATGTGGAAACGAAAATATAGCCATTGCTTAACTTGTAACTCTGGGAATCTAAGTTGTTGGGGTTTTTTGGGTTTTTTTTTTTGTTTTTTTTTTCTTAAAGCTGACCTGCAGCCCATGTTTTACATTCTAGAGATTAATACTGAGCATTTTTATGACCATTAGGCTGATCTGTGTTAATGCATATGCTTCACAGGGGTTCAGCGGAATTCTGTTTCCTTCCCAACTTTTAGATTCCCTTGACACAAAACCTAAAAATAAAATATTTTCTTGGAGAATCGGAGCAATATAGGGATATTTCCAAGACTGCTTATGATTCACTGCATAAAACAGGTTATTAGATGAATCCCTCCTACCTCTGACTGCTTTCCTCTACCGCTCCTTATTCTGCCAGTCTCGCGGCCTTCGACTATGTCAGATTGAAAGCGTTAACATATAGGAAGAAGGATAAAACCCAAAAGCCTGTTTCATATGATCCAGCTTTCAGCCAGGGAAGTAATAAGGGGCAGGGAAATACAACCCAGGTGTATGTCAGGGCGCAGGGGGCAGCAACTTTGAATTATGTCAGCTGTTAATCATAAATCCTCAGAATTTCACTGTCAGGTGAGTGAGAAAATCAGAACCGTGATGAGATACAAATTATACATACGCAGTATTATACCGCAACTTTTGACGGTTGTATTTTTCTTAGGAATTTTGATTCTCAAAATGCTACTAAGAGAGTCAACAAAAGGAAATTTATTCCACCTGCCATCAGCCTGAAACGCACAAGGATGCGTGGGCCGGTCAGCGCTGAAGTGGCAATGGGACTGGCTGAAAAGATGATCCAAACCTTCTCGTTGAACCCAGATCAAGCTGCATCACTGATGCAGATAGCTCGGATGATGACCTCGTGTGAAAATACCAAACCAGCGGAAGAACGTCAGATCTTCCCTATCACAATCATACGTGGTATATAGCAAATAACTGTGAAATTTGTTGCAAAAATGCTAATTAATATGTAATGCCAGTGTTAGTGAAATATGGCTGATTCCTCTAGTGATGGAACAGTAGACTTGTCTCCTTAATCACGTATTTGCAGTTCCAGGCAGACTTAAAGGGAGATTCTTATGTCTAGGTAAATGTCGACTCCTCTTAAATGTACCGCAAAAGATGAGCTTGAATAAACTGCCTCTGTGTATGGAATACCCTTTTAAACTCTTTTGCGACGCTGCTGTCCTCACCTACTTCACGCATTTCCTGAAAATTCCTTTCTCGGATGAGGCCCCTCTGATAAGGACCTTGACTTTAGCACATCCATTCCATCAGCACAGAGCTTTTGATCTTTGAATTTGCATTCTGCCTTTTGCAGGATTTAACATCAGTATAGAGTTCTTTCCTAGCAAGATCCATACATGAGATGAGAGTTATTTACTGTCTTCTGCTTGTATCTTTTCATATTAGAAGCACTTTTTCTCAGGTTATCAGCTTTGCTAAATTATCATACGTATTTTTAGTCCTTGCTGTTTTATACTGCCTTCTAGCTTTCATTCATCCCTTTTCAACATGTACGAAAAGGCTACTAACTCCTCAGCCCGAGCTTTTGTTAGGCTGCCAGGCATATTAATCTAGGTAAAATTATTAAGTCATTCCACAATAATCATCTCAAATTCCTCATTCTGTACCTGAGGACATGGAATGAGGGGTGTGCATGCAGACACTTGTATTTGTATTATTTTAATGTATTGATGAGACTCCTTAGCGAGTAATGCATGTATTCGACCAGAACATTTAGGAAAAATACCTTAGCTTCCCTTCTGTAGGGTTTGGTTTTTTTTTGTGTATGTTTATGGCAGGCAGTAAATGCAAAGTGTAACGCAACTGGTTGCCCCTGGATACTTAGAGCTGCTGCAGCAAGCACATGCGATGCTTTTACAGGAATGACAGCATAATATTTGATAAGATAGGCTTTTGTTACAACAATTGACTCAAACTGTACTTTCTAGAAAATTTTCACGGGTAACTTTGGCTTTTTCTTCCAAAATACCAGGTGTTTTTGGAGCTGGGAAGAGCTATCTGCTGTCTGTTGTGATCTTGTTCCTAGTAGAGCTCTTTGAAAGCAGTGAAGCTACGGAGAGTCCAAGGCCAGCTCCGTGGAAACTCCTGATTGCTTCTTCCACTAACGTTGCTGTTGACAGGATACTGCTGGGGTAGGCTACTGAGACTTTCACGGACTATTGTTCCAAAAACAATAACGCGCTTATATGGTACAGATAATTGTGCTGATATTTCCGGTATAATACATGAAAAAGATTGCATTCTTTCCCTAGAAAGCCTCGCAGGGGAGCTTTAATTTTACCCTTGCCGCTTTGCACAGCACGCATGTGCTACAGGACTGTAAGACTATTGTTGGGGTCTGCTCTCATCAAATTTACTGTTAAAATCGGTCATGACACAAAGTAGTCTTGCTCAGGAATCCTTAGGAAGCGGCAGTAGGGGCAGGGGAAGGAGGGACGGAGGGAGAGGCAGAGTGTCAGACTTGGGAAGCTTCAGCCTGGACCGAACAGGAAATAAAACTCACGGTTTGGAAGGATAAAGGGAGGAGGGGGAAGTACGGAGGGAAGGCTATTTCTGCAAACAGAATCATAAAGACATTCAGCCTTTTTGAGACACATGATGATGAGGTCATTTACTTGAATTGTGGCCCAAGTTATTTCATCTGGTTAATTGCAGAAGTTCGTGTTCTGAGGTGTCTGTTAGGCTTTTTAGAACCGCTTTTAAACTTTTAAAAATTTCTTTTTACATTTTTGTAACATGTATCATCTCTTTTTATTTGAAGTCTACTTGATCTTGGATTTGAGAATTTTATCAGAGTGGGAAGTATCAGGAAAATCAGCAAAGCAATTCTTCCCTATAGGTAAGAAATCTTTGAGGGATCTGAAGTGATTCTAAGATTCATGATAGCATGCATGCTGTAAAATTACTCTTTTGAAGTCATTCAAAATGTGATTGTAATGTATCTATCTCACCCGACACGGCTGAGAACGTTACCTTGATTTGGGAATAGAGCTAATGCTTTGAAATGGGAAGTAGTAGAGGAGAACAAAATAGTGGCACTCACGCATTTGGGAGTTTACACAAGGAGGAAACGCAAAACAGACAGGGTTGACATAGGTATCTACTGCTGTAGTGATAAGAACTAGGAGGAAGTAATTGTAAACTTAATGCTCAGAGAATTAATGGTAACAACTCATGAGTTCTGTACTACTTACCCAAGTTATCTTTGGGTGTTCTGGGGTTTGTCCTGTAACCGCTTACAAGTAAGCGATATACTTAGTACTTTCAACACAATTTGAGAGAACAAAGCAAAGTTCAAGATGAATAAAGATTAAATTTCCACTCCTTGGTGTCAGTAGCATACCGAGGATATAAGACGGTGTAAGAATGAAAAACTTCTCAGTTCTATTCCGCTCTGAAATCAGCTGTGTGCGTGGAGAAGTCATTTCCTACCTGTCTGTCTCTGGTTGGGGAGGTGCAGCCTGAGCTGGTGGGATAAAAATCTGGTTTAAAACCAATATTACACTAGTCTATCCCAGCTGGATTCGGGATAGGTTAGTACACTGCTGTAAAGTACCGTTGTGTATAAAGTATGATTATTTTTCTATATTGGGTGTTCACCCAACACTGAAAGCACTGCTATTTTCAGTCATTGTAATGTGTGTTAAAAAATGTTTTTTGAAGTTTACACGCTGGCTCGGGAAATGAAAACGAGCAGTTAAAAGAGCTGCTTGCTCTCCTGAAAGAAGATTTAACTCCAGTTGACAAAATACACGTCAGGAAGAGTATTGAGCAACATAAGCTGGGGACCAATAAAACTATACTGCAACAGGTACGGTCAAAGCGGCGGGATGGGAAAGTGGGATTTGCAACGTCTTAGCCACAAGGCCCAGCAAAGAGAAACTGGGAATCCTGCCGAGCAACTGGTTTTGAAAAATAAAACGAGCAACTGGGAATCCCCTCTCGCACCTGCCAAGCTCCTGGTTTTGAAAAATAAAATGAGTGTTAGGACTAGGACAGGTTTGATTGCATAGTTATGGATTAGTGTCTTTCCTGTGTATGACTTCTCTTGCAGTTCCTGTTTAGTGATACGCTAGAGACAGAACCCCTTTTTGAATTGTATTGCAATCCGATTTAATATTGCCAATCTAGTTTACAAGGCGGAGAGAGAAAAATTTCTGAGCGCAACTAGTCTGCATTGTCACCTTGAAATTAAAATTTATCTAGTCGTAAAGGTAGAAGATAAGGACTGAGCTAAATCTATCCTAGAGTTGAGTATCAAGAAGATTTCAAATATATTTTAAGTAACTTTGCATCAAAGTATTACCTTTTAAAATTACTACTTCCTGTAGAAAAATCTTCTCCATTTCTGGTCTTTCCAGTTGTTTGCCTTTTCTCCTCAGTCCCAACTCAAAAAATCCCAACTTGTTGTAGAACAATTGTCACAAAGCAGATGTGAGCGATTTGTTTCTTATGCTTATTCCCACTGGTCACGGCTGCCACATTTGCTGCCGGGGCTGAGAAGGTTTTGGAGGACTGTGTAATCTGAACTCTCTCTCCCAGACCTGGTCTTAAAATACAGGAATCTGTGAATGATTCCAACGTATCAACACCCCAAGCATAAGAAATGGTAAACTCGGACCCATCTCGGTGCCTACACAGTGCCTTTTACTGGAAGTTAGTGTATATAATTTTTTGAGACCCGGTGAACATGACGCAGCGTGCAGTAGAAATGCTACACATAATTTTAGGTGTATTCTACTGCCGACGCTTTACTTGGGTACTGCACGGAGATTAACTCCTAGATGATCTGAACTTTTTGTCTACCTGTTTTCCTCTCCCTAATAACAAAGGTAAAAGTGGTTGGAGTGACCTGTGCTGCCTGCCCGTTCCCTTGCCTGAATACTCTGAAGTTTCCTGTAGTGATGCTGGATGAGTGCAGTCAGATGACGGAACCTGCTTCTCTCCTTCCTATCGCGAGGTACGGCCTTCCTTTTCTGTTTCAGCGGAGACATAGCTTTAAATTAGCAGTGGCACGACCTCCAAGGCTTGCCAAACTTGCACGGCTTTTTAAGAACATGAACTCTGAGGCCTCACCTGAGAGAGGAAGAAGAGTCATTTTAGATTGAGCCCTGCTCTCAGGGGCCTTCCTTGAGTTGTTTTAACTGTGGAAAGAGGGTGATGGAGAAGGGAGCCTGATGGAAAGCAGTCTGTGATATATAAAGACAGCACACGCTTGCACCAGGAATAGTTCAACGTCATTTTTTGGACCTTTTTTTCTTATTTTCTAACCTTCTTATTCAGGTTTCAGTGTGAAAAGCTAGTCCTTGTGGGAGACCCTAAGCAATTACCGCCAACTGTTCCAGGGTCTGAGAGTGTTCATGAAAAAGGACTGGAGCAGACTCTCTTTGACCGGCTGTGCTTAATGGTAGGTACTACTAATCGCATCTTCAGAGAAGACGGAGGGTGACATTGTAGGTCTGCTGCAGTCGCTAAGAGAGTTCTGGCTGAGGTGTCAGAGGAGCAGTGTTTCAGCTTGGTTCTTAATTAAGCAGGTTCCATTTAGCACGTTTCTCCGTGAATGTTATTTTCGCAGCGCAGGGAAATTTGTAAGCGTAACAAATATAAACCAAGAACGGACTGAAAACCAATGACAGATTCAGCCTTCTGATCTTCATGTGCGGTTTTCAAGCCAGGGAGAAGAATCAGGAGCTACAGTTTTTGTTCTAAATTTTTGTTGAAGTGAATGTATGAAGGTTAAGCAGCAGTAGCAGGAATTGTTTCCACTTATTTATCGTTTTGACCTAGCTGACTTTGCAAATTAGTTAGTAATTCTTTTTCCTAGACACGCTCTCTATATCGTAATTCTTCAGGGACATGAACCGATACTTCTTCGGACACAGTACCGATGTCACCCTGCTATTAGCGCCATAGCCAACGAGCTGTTCTATGAAGGACACCTGATAGATGGGGTTTCCAAGGAAGACAGAAGTCCTATATTGGATTGGCTTCCAACACTATGTTTTTATAGTGTTCATGGGGTAGAGCAAGTAAGTTTTTCAACATTTCTTATCTAAAAAGCCAAAGTTGTTCGGCCGTTCTATTCTTTTTTGCGTTCTGCTCTTTGTGAGAGCTAAATTGGTAATCTTCTTCCCTGTTTCCAGACTGAAAGAGACAACAGCTTTTATAACATGGCGGAAGTTCATTTTACAGTCAAGCTCATCCAGGCTCTGATTGCAAGCGGCATAGAAGGATCTGCCATTGGTGTGATTACTCTTTACAAAGCACAGATGTCTAAGGTTTGTATAACGTCTCATAAACCAATTTTCTTCAATGTATTTGTTTAGAATTATCGTTCCATTTCAACTAGGAGGAGTCAACTTGAACTGAGAAACAAATGTGGGATAGGTAAACTAGAGTTTACCATAATTTCTCTTTCTTATGGGGAAAAAAAAATCTGTATCTTTTCCTCTAAAATGAGTCAAAATCTCTTAATTAAAACATATGATTTAAAAAAAAATCTTTCCATTTGTTTTCCCTCTGCATACACACTCAGAAAACTGGCAAATTAAATAGTCCATAATTTTCAGAAATGAATTAGGGGCTGCTGAGCAAGGTTGGAGTTGCACCTCCTCCGCTTCGCCAAGGCATGACCTGGGCTGCCGTGATTAGTAAGCGATCTCACCGAACGCACCAGTGATTTGTCAAAACCAGGTGCACAGCGTAGTACTTTCCCATGAGTAGCCGAGCTTTTACCATCACTGCACTCTGTAGTTTCTTACTTCGCCTCTTGGCTCAGACACGTCGAGTGCGTTTGCTCAAGACGAGCGATTGACTGCGAGTCGCGTAACTCGCCGCCATCCATCTTCGTTTATCCACAGATTCAGAATTTGCTTAGCGGCATACACTCGGAGGCTTTTGAAATTAAAGCCGTCCAGGTGTCCACCGTAGACGCGTTCCAAGGAGCCGAGAAGGAGATCGTTGTCATGTCGTGCGTAAGAACAAGACAGATGGGGTTCATAGACTCGGAGAAGAGAATGAACGTGGCGCTAACGAGAGCAAAGAGGCATTTGTTGATTGTTGGAAACCTGGCCTGTTTGAGTAAGAACAGACTCTGGGGAAGAGTGATTCATCACTGCAAAGGTAGTATTTTCTTCTCCTGTATTTTTGAAACCGTGCAGCTCATTTTGTTTAATTGCACTATGTACACTACACTTTGTAGTGTGTATATATACTATACATCTATTGAATATAGAAAGTATACAGTGCATACTATATAATTATTACCTATAAAATGTAGTATATGGCAGGAAAATGCAAGGATTTGCAAGTGTGCAAGTTGCACGTTGGCTGTTATATCCGCAAACTGGTTTTTCTACTCAAAGGGTATTTGTTCCCCAGTAACGGGATTTCTTTTTCTTCTTCTGACGCCACCAGACAGCTCCGCAACGAGCACGCTAGTGCGGAGAGCTGAAACCCACTGCCGCATCTCTAGTCCTTTCCCAGTTTGCTTTTACGCAGTAGACCCAGGCGGGAACATGTTAGAAACAGATTCTTCTATGCAGCTGCATTTCTGAGTAGATAGTAATCAAACAAAGGAAAGGAAAATGCACGGCGTCTTTTTGCAACTAGGGGCTCGTTGGTTTTGGAAGATAAATTCTGAGCTGCTAGAAAAAAAAAAAAAAATGCTATTGGAAACAAGCTAACTCTGCCGAGTAATTCCCGATTGCTTCGTTCACAGGTCACTGTCTTGTGAACACATGCGTTTGGTTGGTTGGACCACAGAGGGAAATACGGGTTCCGAAAGTTTGGGTGGTTTGGGTTGTTGGTTTTGGTTTCTTTTTTCAAAAGAAGCATCTTGTTAATGGTCGAACCCTGAAGAAGAACAATTTTCAAAGTAGAAATATTACAGCCGTTCGATGGGCTTGGGGAAATAGATGTCCGCGTCACCACAGACTAATTACATGATGGATGCTGTAAAGGGAGGGGTAATTATCCTGGTTATTGTTGCTTTTTAGGATGGGAAAATGGATTACAACATGTAAGCCAGTGTGAGCAGCAGCTAAACGACATTCTTAAGTGTTATTTGGAGAAACTGAAGGAAGAGGAACAGAGTAAAAAAAAGGAAAAATAAAGTGTGCACCTATTTTATGAAGAAAATATGAACGGCGTGTGTATAAAAATTATCAGAAGGATTGCAAATCTAGTATTTATATTTAATGTGGGAAATTTTTGTTTGTGTATCAATGCACTGATATTTCTGGTTTGACCCCTTGTTTGCGTGACTACAGATGAATAAAGTAACTTTATCTGCTTGATAACTGAAATCCTTTTATGCTTACAAAGGACCTAATTGTATTATTAGTGTTTCATTATTCTTCAGATAAGATATACTTGAAACATCGTATCTTAGAATTACTCTATCTTGCATTCTTACAAGTCGGTGACATCTAGGAAGGAGCATGGCTAAAAAGATAAGTAAGACGCAAGTCTCTTAAATCTGTGGATGCCAACAAAACGAAACGAGAACGGATTGACCTGTATCTAGATACTTTACCGGGTTGAGGGTAAGATTCTTCAGCTTGGTTTCGAAACTACAAAAAAGCAGAATGATTTTTGGTTTGGAAAAGAGAGTGCTGTTGTGTAAGAAACTATCTGACAAGAAAACGAGTTACTCACCTTTACCGCGGCAGAAGTTTGTCCGTAAGCTGTCTCAGAGGCGGACGGGGGGGGCTCGGCGGTTAATGTACGAACCGGGGGGAGAAGTGGGTTAAGCACAGACGTCATAAAGCTTCTAGATGCTGTCACGCTGATAAAACTTCTTCCAGGGAAGATTCTGAGAGCCTGCCGTGAGAAATCAGAATTGTGGGAAACATTTCACAAGGATGGGCCTGGTTAGCTCAGGATGACGGAGGGAGGAAAGAGGAAAAGCTCATTTTAAAGCAGCTAATGGCGGCTCTTCATACGTAAGTAAAGGTGTGGGGGTCGGGAGTGGAGGGGTCAGTGAATCGGAGCAGGAATCTCCTGGAGGAGACGCAGAGGATTCTGGTTTTGATCCTAGTGGACAGTTGTTTGCTAGGGATTCATCGGTACCCATCTCAAATAAAAACAGAGTTTATGCCTACGTCATGCAAGTGTGTTTTTCCAGCCATAAACCAACGCCACTGTGCTGTTGGGCAGAAAGGCCACGGTTTTCGCACCACGTGCTTTCCCCAGCGTGGATTTACCCTTCGCAACCAGCTGGAACCCGGCGTCCCTGTCCCTGCAAAGTCACAGCTCACGCTGGACGGCAAGTCCCGCCGACCGGCACAAAAACCATCACCCGTAGGAACAAGAGGACTGTGCGTATCAGCTTCTCTGCATTAATTTCATACCTATTTTCTGTGTAAAACCCCTAAATCACCCCACTGCAAACAGGCAAAATGGAGTTGAGTACCCGCCTGAACCCTCTCTGCATCCTTAGCTGTCGGTCCAAGATGGCTTTGTCAGGCTGTTGCCCCGGCGCTTTTGCAGAGGCTGCCGTTGAGAAACACAGCCTCTTGCTTTATTTATGCCTGCAGTTTATTAGATCAACCCTTAAAAAAAAAGAAAGTTAACCGTGTCCTGGGCTGCAGCGTGACAAGCAGGTCCGGAGAGAGGATTCTGCCCCTCTACTCTGCTGTCATGAGACCCTCCTGTAGTACTGTACAAGGAGGACAGGGAGCTGTTGGAGCGAGTCCAGAGGAGACAACAGGGATGATCTNACGGCAGGACCGCGCGGCGCCCCCCGGCCCGACCCGCCGCCGCCGCCAGGTGGCGCCACCGGCCCGGCGGAGCCCGCGGAGGGACCGGGAGGGACCGGGAGGGACCGGGGGGGACCGGGGGGGGACACACCGGGCATCAGGAGGGGACCAGGGACCGGGAGAGATCAGGCACTGGGCGGGACCCCCGCACCGGGAGGCACCCGGCACCGGGAGGGATCCGGCACCGGGAGGGACCGGGCACCAGGAGAGAGCGGGGACACCGGACCCCGGGCAGCAGCATCCCGCCCCGGTCCCTCGCCCTGGGCGCGGAGAGCGGCGAGAGGCGGGGAGAAGCGAAGCGGGGAAAAAGAAGGAGCAGCGGAGGGTTGAATAGCGCCTTTAAATTACTGCTGACACCTCTGTTACAGCTCCCTAAAATCTCAATCAACAACCCATTAGAACTCAACGGGAGTAAAACTAAATCCTCGTTTAAGTGTATTTATCCGCTCTCTTTTCTCTCTTTCAAATGCTAAATCCATTTCAGCATATGCCCCTTCTTTCTCTCGCCTTTCTCTAAAGACTGGCAGCCCGTACTACTCTTGTAAATATGAAAGATGCTAATCATATGACATATCACGTCTCAGTCGGAGCCTGGAATAAAGCCTTGAGATTTGGGATCATTGCCTCCAGACAACAGCTTCATCAGCCGGAAAGTTGGTTTTTTTCTCCTTTCCTTCAACTCTCAATCCCTTCTTTGTCTGGGGGAAAATGCAGCCAACTCGAGCCACCCCGGCCATATGGTTCACTCTGTGTTTTCTTAGTTGAATCCTGAATTGTTTGTGACTTGCGAAGGGGTTTTTTTTCTTTTCTCTTTTTTTTTTT
>VXBL01009154.1:109253-131326 GCA_013400195.1 Aramus guarauna | reverse complement strand
GGTGGTTTCCATGGCAGCACCTTGCCATAAAAAAAAGTGTTTATGATCCTTCTGTGTATTGTATTTTGGCATAAAAGCTTCTCCGCGCCGTCAGAGCTGGAGGGGCAGCTCTACGGCCCCCGAGGGGTTTTACAGCCCTCCTTGGCATAAGAATAGCGACAAGAAGCCAAACTAGTGCCGGTGTGACAGCAGCCGCACCCCAAGGGCTCGCGCTGGCTTGCTTTCATGTCAGACATAAATCTTTCAACGTATCGCCATAACTAAAAAGAGCGTTTCCCAACCCAGGCTTCATCTGGCCGGCGGATTTTAAGCGCAGCTTTCGCCCTCCCTCCTAGGCGAACGAACACCTACGAGCCGAGGCAGAGAGCTGGCCTTTCGGGCTCGGGTACCTCGCTGCTGAGCCCCTGGATGCTCACCGAGATTCAAACTGAAGGTAGAAGACGTGGAAGGACAGATAATTCAACTTCGGTAGCTTTCTAGGTAAATCTGAAGACAGCGAGGCTCTAGCTGGAAAAAAAAAAAAGAAAAACAAATGTCCTAAGGCTTTATTCAGGTGCCTCGGGTTCCACTGCTCCCCAGGTTTTATTGACTAAATGATTTTATTGTCCCAGTGATATGTGGGGCTCACGATGGTGAAAAAGTAAAGCCATTATGCAGGGAAACAAGTAGATGAGGGTTCACCTGCTGTGGAGCATCCTATGGTGCACCCTAATGGCTTTGTTATTGAAATCCGTAGGACATTAAGTAATTAAGCACACACTGGCTGTTTTTTTTTAACACTGGATACATTAGTTATCGCATAATGTTGTTTTAATTGAAAGGACTAATCACCTGGGATATTAAACAGTTACACCTTTTCTTATTTCTATACAAAAATACGCACGCAGCTTACGGAAACGTAATGAGAGCCTGCCCCAAAATGTCTGTAAAACCTATTTGTGCGTATGAAAGGGCACACGTTTCTCTGCAGATGAAAAGCAAGATCCCACGCAATCTCCGTGTTGCTCGGGACAGGCGTTTGGCCGGTGGTCTTCAGCCCAGCAGTGCCCGTCCCCTGTCCCTTCTCCATCCCCTGTCCCCTCTCGGTCCCTAACTCCCCCCAAATCTCTCACTGCCACTGCAGACGAGGCAAGTTTGCTGGGGATGGTCCACGGGGCACGCATTCCCTCAGGCTCTGGCTTTCCCCACAGGCTGGGTTTTGGGGTTATTTTTTTGCATTTCACTACTTTCTCCTCGGGGACTCAGCCTTTCACTTCTCACTGAATTGAATTAACACCATTAAATACACTGAGAGCTTTTAAGCTGATCCCTCAAAAAAAAAAAAAAAAAGATTAAATAAATCACCTTTTCATTTTTATGATATTTTAGAAGTATTTCCAAGCAGCTGCTGGGGAAAAGGCCATCACCATCTCAGTTCTTATCCCCGCCGAGCTCCTCCAGCCTCCGAGGGTCCTGTCGCCCACACTTGTCCTCTCTGGTTTGGGTTTTTTTCTCTCATCTGCAGGTCCCACGTCCGCAGCCACCTCGCAGAACCCTGATGCAGGGGGAACAAGAAGGAGAGGAGGGGGATTTTTCCCGGGGGGTTTGGTGCCTTGGGTAGCTGGCAGCGGGGCTATATGTGTCGAGGAGGGGCACAACGCCCCGGGGGTGCCACGAGCGGCAGCTGCTGCTCCGGCCATGGGGCGAGGGGAGTTCCTGGGGGTCCGGGAACCCCCCCCAGGGAGAGGGATGCCGGCCATCCTGCCCGGGGAGGGGGGTGCTGCAGGTGGCCGGGGGATGTCTGGTTCTGTGCCTGGCTTACTCTCCCGGCGATGCTCTCGCGGTACGTGACACAACACGTGTCCCCCAGCACCGGAGGGCAGGGGTGGCAGGAGAAGGGATGCGAGTTAGGGGGTGGTGGAGAGGGGCACGGCCGTGGTTGGGGTACGCAGGAGACCAGGAAGGACCTGGGGGGTGGGGGGAGCCTGGCCGGGGATGCCGGTGCTCCTGGCGTTGCCAGCGGTAGCGCATCAGTCTCACACAGTCCCAACCTCAGCCTCGAGTGACTCGGCTGCTGTGGGAGCCTGGCAAAGCGCTCATCCCAGTTGGATTTAGGGAAAGGACCCGAGCCAGATCCCGGGTCCCAGCCCTCCTAGACAATGGGAGTCCCTGGACCCCCAGGTCCCCGGACCCCCACCTTTGCAGCAGAAATCGGGGCGCTGCTTTGCCTGGCGGCAGCGAAGCTGCTCTCTGCCCGGGGAGGACGTTCTGAGCATCCACTGGGGATGCCAACAGGCCGCCTGTTTCCCTCGGCCGAAGTGATCAGGTAAACTCAGCGTGAAGGAATAAAAGCGAGCCAGGAGCAAGGCTAACAGTGACGGGAAACTAAGCCGGTGGTTTTTGAGACAGGCTGGAAAGCCTGGAGGGAAATCCAGCCTCGGCAGCAAGCGGCCCGGGCACATCCCGGCTGGTCGGTGGTGGAAAGGGGCAGCTTTGCCCCAGCTCAGGGCATCAGCACCGGCGGCGAAACCAAAAAGCATCAGCTGCCCGAGCTGCGAGCACAGGGTTCGTTCCCGCAGGCTGGTGTTTGGGATAAGGCCTGCTTCCGAGTGAATTTAAACCGGTAATTCATGATTTTGGGAACCCTGGGGTCGCACGAAGGGTAAAGAGCCACCAGAGACTTTGCGGGGCTTTGCAGAGGCGTAGGGATGGGGAGGTCGCAATTTATCCCTTGGGGGGTGAATCGTACACACCAAATCCTGTAAGGGCTTGGACTTCACAACATTTTGCCTTAATAACATGTGGATTTGGCCCAGGCAGCCACGAGTCCCACACCACACGGGCAAAAAAAATCTCGAGTGTCCACCTTTTATGTAGTAATCGCAGCGCTGCAGACCACTTGCGTGAACAGAAATCCTGGTGGGATTATTTTTTTTAAGCTGGTGTCAGTTGTTGCCTTACTACGGGGCCAAATCTAGTGTTGTAAAGTCTACGACAGACTTTTTTGCTCTGACAAGCTCACCGATACTTCCAACTTAAGGATATATCCTGCCTTCAGACCTAGCGCAACATCTGTGCAGGTCCAGCAAACTTCCGGCAACCTTTTCATCCCTGTGACTTCTCGTACCAAATTCAGATTTCTGATTAAAGAGAGGCAGTACTCTTGCAATGCTAAGATTTAAAACAAAGCCTTTGAAAATTGATTGGAAAAAAAAAAAAAAGAATATTCTTCGGACTGCTGCTTGTGACGGAGGGTTGCTCGGCGCTTCGCAGCGGCCGGCAGCATGCAGGGAGGGAATACGGATGGTGCTGGGGCGGCTGCGACACCAGCCGTCCCCTTTCCCTTGCCTCCCTTCCCCCTCCTTTTATTAAAAAGAAGAGAGACCGGACCAAAGCTGATGGCATATTTACCTTCATGAGTTTTAAAAAAAGTTAATTACTGCTTGGAGCAAGTTGGTATGGCTGTCCTGAGCTGTCTTTTATTAGTAGTCGCCTTCATTAATTTCCCTCGCTGGATTTGCTGCTAATAGCTGCTTGGTCCTGGGCAGCACAAAGCAGCATCTGTGCCATTGAGCAGAAAAGCGGGAGTCAGGCAAAGGGGGGCACTGGGGAGGGGGCGACGCCGTTTGCAAATCAACCTCTATTAACGTGATGGCCTGCTCAGAGGGGACAGCAGTTTGGGCTTCATTTGGTTGTTACCGAGGGAGGAAAAGCACCCGCTGTACGCCGGGGTTACCCTGCCCTTCGTCGGCCAGGGTGCCCGGGCACCCCTGGGTGCCGGCTGCATCACCCTTGCGCCCCTTTGATGGGGAGGGGAAGAAGGATGCTGACTCTTGGTGAACAACCGAATTATTAATAACTTGGTATCTTTTGATGAGAGATTCGCTCTGTCTTAAAAATAGCTGGGCGGAGATGTTTTTTAAATGGGATTAAATTCTATTTGGAGGGTCGCCGTGGGCAGGCTGGGGCGGGGGTTGGAGGCACCACGGGCTCAGGCGAGCCGGGGCAGCGGGCGGCCGCGGAGACCGACAGCCCCATCTGCTCCCGCTCTGCAGAGGGACACGGGAGATGATTTCATCTAAGTGGAGAAGAAAAAAAAAAAAAAAAAAAGAAAAGAAAAAAAAAGAAAAGAGGAGGGTGGCGTGTGCCATTCCCAGGAGAGGGGAGAGAGCAGAAAGCAGCACGCTGCTGCCGCGGGGCTGTCCCCAGGCTGCGGGATTCCCTGCAGGGAAGCCGGTGCAGGGACTTCCCTCCAAGGCGGCAGGTGACAGTGGCAGTTACCGGTCGATACTTTGCTGCAAATATCCCCATTTCTGGTTATTTTGAGGGAGCAGTGGTTACAACAGTACGTCACACCACCTGTAAATAGCGTGCTTTTCCCAACATGCACACAATGCCTACAGATACAGGTTTCCCTTCCCCTGGGGGCTCCCCCCAACATCGGCGGGGGCCCCCCACGGCTCTACCAGCTTTGGGGGCAGGACACCCTTGGGAAAGGGCTGTGCTGGGTGCCAGCCCTGTGCCTGGAAGAGCACTCCCAGCCCTGCTACCAAGCCATACAGCGAGAAGGAGATCGCCGAGGAGGCTGGTGCTGCCGTGTTCAGTGTTAGCGCTGAATTTTGCCAAGCAGACGAGATCTGGCGGCGCACGCTGCCTTTCTGAGCTTGCTCACGTGAAGCTTTCCCCTCACTATCCCTCAACAGCTCTTTCTGGTAAAAAAAACCCGATGCCTAAATCCAGCAGCTGGGCTCTCGGGGCAGCTGACGCCGGGTTTATGGCAGCAGGGATGCGGTGCCTCGCGTGCAGGGGCTGCCTCACAGCCGGAGGGGTCACCCCGCGCCCGCTCTCCGCTGGCCTTAATGGCCCGGGATGCTGCCGCCTCGGAGGGAGGGGGACGGAGGCAAGCCTGGCTCGGCCTCGTACCCTCGGAGTAACGGAGGGGCTCCCTTTTACACAGCATCTTTTGTAAGAGAAGTTCCCCAAAGCGCTTCGTAGTGACGTTAGGTATCGGTAAAAGAGCGAGGAAAGCATTCTGCCTGTGGTTAATCGGATTTGGTTGCATCAGCTTGTTCCCTCTTGCTACCAAATTTACTTTTATGCATGAGTACATGACAAACACTGCTACCTTTCATCTGGATTCCAGCAGAAAGGTAAGCGGGAAAAACTTCTTTATCCAAATATCTTCGCTAAAGGACAGGAAAGTGGGTCCTCACCTTGTCAAGAGCGGGACAGTTTTGTGCCCAGCTGACTGCAGCACTTACACTGGGTGTAAACTCCAGTCCTTGAGCTGGCTGCTTTAGCTGAGAGGTAAAAATGCTTCTTCAGACTTTATGTCCTTACAGTTGATGATAATATTTCATTGTGTGTACCAGCACAACACAGTTTCACTCATTTTGTAGAGACCACAGGGTGACTGGCTCTTAGTGATCATACTGAGTTCTTATGCTATAAATCAAGACCAAAAAGCAGCTGTGGTAGCAAGTTACTTAATAGAAACCACTGAATTTCTTAAAAAAAGAAAAAAGTATTCCCCACATCTCGCTTGGTTCAAAAAAACTTTCTTCTGAAACCAGAGGAAAAAGCAGAACAGCAAACTTTCTGGTCAGTAGCTCTAAGATGAAACTTCCAGCCAAAACATTAAATGCTCCATCATCAGAGTCAATTATTTATTGCTCCCAATAATCACCTATTCATACCACAAATATGAACCGATAATTTTAAGTTCCATGTGTTTCGGGCCATGTACGTGCCCAGATTCTTCAGGCGGTGAGGTTATACAACATGTTAATCCAGGATTTCCAACATCCAAGCCCTGGCTGCAGACAGAGCGCCTGCATTTGTGAAGGACCGATACCTCTGCGTTTGTGCCCAAGCCCGTAAAGAGTCAGACCAGGAGAGGCTACGGGGTTAAATATCATGACAACGTCTGTTGTAACAGGGAATGGGACAAGCAGATACTCGATAGTAACTTTTAACGGTGAGTAGCCATAACTTTGGCTGAGATGGGAAAATGCATGCCACAAACCAACCCGAGAAATCAGCTGCTAAATGCAAATACTTGGAAGAAATCCAAATATTACCCTTTCCCACCGATCGATCGATTCGGGCGGATATCTAAATACCTATTTTGTGGCCTCTCTTTGCACAAGAGGCAGAAGCTGGAAAAGGCATTACTTTCCAGGGGTCTCCGAAACCGCACGTGCTATCGCGGCAGACAGCGCAGAGCCGGCTGTTGGCAGCGTATTAGGACACTTTGTTCTGCAGAGATTGTCCGGGAGGTTTTGTTTTCCTTTTAATTGTCTCTGTAGAGAAAGGAAAGCCTCTGCAGTGAGGCTTTAACACAGCATCTCTGCTGCCTATTAATTCCCGACATCTCGCTAACTAGCTTTGTTTCCTCTTCAGAGCCCGGTGTTCTCGTTTGCCGGAGCACGGAGCTATGTATGCACGGCGTTTGTCACTTGGTTAAAGCCAGCATTTCCCTACTGCTGCAGACAAGGGCGTCCTTTATTGGGTGCGGAACAAGATAACGGACTTAATCTTCCCAGAAACACGTGAGTTTTCATGTATCACTTTAATCTGCGAAACACTGGGGCCGAGTGTACCGTCACATGCCGATTTTACTTTTCTATGAGCGAGTGACTCCCCGGCTCAATGATGGATTGTTTGCTCCCTTTTAACAACAGTCAAGATGGTGAATGCCCCGGGGTGATAGACAGTGTGCAATGGGAACGGCAGCAAATCTGATGGCCCAGTTCAAGTTCACCTGACAAAGCTGAAGCAGTCTGCAAGCAGCATTCGAGAAAGGATTATTCACACTAGCATTATATTTTTGAATGCATTTTTCTTCCTGCGCAGCTGCACAGCTCCTCAACACTGAAGGTTTATGCACCATAATAAAGAGATTGAATTTTTTTTTTTTCTTCTTCTCTTGCTACTCCCTTTTTACACCTAGTTCTAATCGGTCAGTGCAGCGATAGGGCATCTTTCCAAACAACTCGGCACAAACATCACCTAGAAAACAATAGCATCGCTAAAAAGCGGGAACAAAAGCCTAAAAAAAAAATCTCTGCTGGCTGCAGAAACAAAAGCTGATGGTTTTGTTAAAACTAACTCTCTGTTGGGGACCCATCTTTTTTGTGGAAGTTTCATTCTGTGTTCCCTTTCTCATCAGGAAAATCTCCCCAAAGAAACAAGCCCAGTCTTTAAGCTCAGGGGCAGTGGGACATCAGGGATTTGGAGGAGAAGAGGAGAATTTGAAATGAAGGCAGCTTTTTACTGCTGATGGAGCAGGAAAGCTTCCTACCATTTTTCAAGGTAAGAACCTCGTAAGGCACACGGGAGTGCACAGAGCCATAGTCTGGAGGTACTGGCATGGTCGTGGACGAGTAAAATCTAGGTGTCATAGTTCCTTTTGGCTCGAGAGGCATCACGAAATGTTAGCTCCAGTTCTGCATGTTATTCCAGTCATATGCGGCACTGTTAAGAGGAATGTGTGGAACCACTGCTTGAACTACCCCAGAAATAACTTTTCTGCCTGCCAGTTAGACTAGTAACACTAGGAAAGATGTGCTGGAAGAATATAAGATCCCTTTCCTTCTCCTGTGGAAGGGAAAATCAGCCGCAAGTGTAGCTGCAAAGATACGCCCTCTGCTTTTAACCAAAAGCTGCAATGCCTCCCTGACAGCCCTTCCTCCTGGAAGCCCTCGCAGGTTCATCACCCCCTGGAAATGAAGGCTGAAGCCCACTGATCCCAGCCAGGGAACTCATTAAAAGCCTGTCTGCAGTAGATGTAAAATGGACAGTTGAATTTTTTTAGGATGAAATGCAGTAGTCAGCATATCTGATTTGAAAACACTTCCGTCAGCATAGTCTAAATTCAAGCAATATTGCCAATACTTTTGGTTTTGTTTTCTTTTTTATTTCAACCAGACAGGTCAGTTGGCTTAATTCAACATTGAAGGGGCACCACATTTTGAGTGAGGAGCTCCCATTCCCTCTTTTTTATGGCTTTTTTTCTCTACAGCGTATATATACATTATCCAACCATGCCAGTGGGTTTGTCTCTTTTTAGCTAACCAGCCTGTGCCTGAAAAAAAAAATAAGATTTCAGCTGTTCAGCTAGAATTCACAAAGTGGAAAGGGCATTGCTTTCCTCTATATGCTTCTGAAATTCATTGTGACAGAGTAACTCCGGCGGGTCCCTTGGAGGTAGGTTGGTCATCAGTATGGGAATTGCAGTAGGTGAAGGAAGTCACGTGAATGAATTGTGAGCTTTAGTTTAAAAAAAAAAAACAAAAAAAAACCCACAAGAAACAACCACCAAACAATAAAAAACCCCCACAAAAGATTGTTTCCTGAAAAGTAAAAGGCTGCAGCTGCCTCTCACCCAGGCAGGCAGAACTGAAGCACGCAGCCAGCACGCATGCCACAGGCTGTTCAGTCCTGGTGTTAAAAATCAGGGGGGCTCTGAGTGTGCTCAGTAACAATCACAAACATAACAAAAAAAAAAGCTAAAATAGTGGAGTTAAAGGACTAAGCTGCAGCTGTTGGCATGTGTGATAGTAAAGCGTGTTCCCAGCACAGGCAGAGTTGTCAAGAAAGCCCCTCCATGGTATAGGTACAAATTTAGTCTTTGGCTGTAGGAGTTTAGATGTTGAGATGTCGTGTGGTCACATATGCAGATATACATACACATCTCCAGAAGAAACTTGGTTGTTTTTGAAGAAACCAAAACATTACCATTTGGTTCCCTGAAGCATTTATAAAAGTTTTTCAAAAATTTGCAGATGGTTGAACTACAACTCTCTGCTTCTGTCTCACTCCCTCTCTTATTCCATTTCCAAGGAGCAGATGGCACCTATTGCCTTTAGCGGGTCGGTATGGATTATAAATTTATGATACAGTCTAGTAGCACACCTCTAGCTCAATTTGGGAGGCTTTTTTCTCACTCTTCCTATGTTTTTCAGTTAATTCTTACAGACGGCTATAACAACACGAGGTTCAGATTGTAGACAAGACGGTAACATGGTATTACCAGCCTGGATGCCAAAGTCACACAGGTAACGGCCGACTCGACTCACACGGGTATCGTCTCGGTGGCTCTGTTCTCACAACAACAATACGCTCCCTCCTAAAGGCACGTAGGATAAACCAGTGTCCAGATCACGGGTCATTCTTTGTGTGACTGTCTTGCTCGAGTCTACATCAGCAGCTCTACTGAGGGCCTCGTCAAAGACAGGCAGCGACAGATGTCATTGCACTCCACGTGTTGATTGTTAAAGAAGTAATGAATTCCTCTCTTCCCAAAGTTGGAGCGTGAAACATCTTTGCTATTAAGAGAATGAATCTGGGGGTCTGTGAGGTAGATGAGGCCTTTCCCGTTACCTGTCACCCAACCTGTGGAAGAAAGGATAGACCTTGGTATCGAACGTCACAGCCTTTGTATTACCGCACTCCAGACTCCCGGCACAGCCCCACGCTCTCAGCGTCACTTGGGCGATTCCTAGTTTGCACCTATGTCAGCAAAAGCAGACCCCTAAGAGGTACATAATGAATATTTACTGAAATTAATATCACAGAGATAGCTGCCTGCTAAAGGTTGGATCTGAAAGGTTTTATCCTCGGTTCTTAGCCAAAGAGCTCAGTTGTCCATTAGCTGAATTTTTTTAGGCTTAGCAATTCTGGGAAAGAAGTAGTATGACAAAACCTGCTGTTTCTTTTAGTGGTTCTCCTTTAGACGGTTCCTTCCACAGGATACATCCTTGCAGACTGGCTTTAGTCTAACTGGATGCCCATCACTCTGCGGCATGAAGCTCTGGCACGCTTGGGAGCACGCGGCTTAAGAGCTGTTGCTGTGACGCAGTGGAGGACAAGAGCACCGCTCAAGGCAAAAAACATACCTGCGCGTACCTCCCTCGCTTTACGTCATGTAGAGACAGTACCTCCTTTATATAGCGTGTTCTGCAACACAGGAGGACAGGGAAGAAATAAAGTTCACTGTAATACAAACCTTGCAGATCAACAACGACGTCTGTTCCATTGGAGAACTCATAGGAGAAATGGCCGTAGGCCAGACCGTACTCCGTGGCTTTGTACTCGTTCTTTACTACCTTTGTGTTGTTGGACAGTTTCACAAACTCCCCGAGGATGTAGGGCTCCACGCTCACACATCCTTTTATAGTTCTGTCTTCCAGTATCTGAAAAGAGAGTGTTCATGACAGTCAGCAAAGCGGAGACGTGAAAACAACGATGCTAAAGCTCCTCTAACTGAAGTCTTGGTTTTTGCTCATAGAGCTTCCCATCATAAGACAGATGGAAAGAGCCTTCATGTTAACCCACTGCTGATTCAAAACACAGGCTGTTTAGACGAGGAGTTCACATTTAACTAGAACAAAGGGTGGTAAAAGATCCAATGCAAAAGTCAGCCTGACAGGGCAAACTCCACCGGCAACGAATTCGAGAAATATCTAGTTTGTCCAGCAAACAGGAACCTTCTTTCAGGAGATTATTAACCTAGAAAGCTGAAAAGACTGGGGTAAACCTGCACCTGGTCCTTCTTCACTGTGTAAATAACCAGTGGGAGGGTTTTGGGGATTTTTTTTTTAGTCATTTCGATGTTCAGAGACTTGTAAGTACCAATGCCAGACTCTCATTAGGCCTTATTAGTGAGCGGCATAGAGCCAGATCTAGTGCCAGAATGGCTAACAGAAACAGTAACGTGCATAGCATGCTATCATATACCTCCACCTCACGAAACAGCGGGTTCAGCACTGTACTGTGGAGGGTAGATCTCCGTATTTGAAACACAAGTCCAATGGAAAAGTTAGACACAAGAATAAAGAAGAGATCCTTTACTGTCCCACTGGGGACCGGATCGTCAGCTTTAACCTCCGTGCCAGGTCACCCAGATGCGGCTCCTGCCTCTGACAATCAGGCTGGGTGCTGGCACAGCAGGGCCATTTCTAGCGAGGTTTAGACATTTTTGTGATGCTCACAATGGGTCACTTTGCTGTTCGGATTTCATAACTACCCCCGAAAATAGACATACGTATACTGTTAGATGACATAAAACGCTGGGTAACTCCTGGGCTTCATTTACAAGTGAGTTTCTGACCTCTAACAGAAGCCTTTTCTGCTACTTCACCCATGAACTTGTGATGTCTTCTGTCCTGAAATGAGCAAATGCAGCTACCAGGTAAGATCACGTGAATGACAGCCTGTCATCTAGAGGTGGCTTCACTGCTCCTATTTTCAAATCAAAATGGACTTCAGACACTCTTCCCACCAATTCCTTTGTATGGCTTAGAAGACAGTTCTTACCAGGAGTACTGCAGATGGGATATAAAAGATTTGCGTCGGGACCTTTTGCTCATACAGCCTTTTGTTGAATTCCGTCACGTAGTGCTGGGCAGTCATTTGCCGTTCCACGTCACTGAAATGATGTAGTAGTCCTTTTTCTTCTTTATATTCTTTCCCAACGTACCTACGCAAAAAGAGAAGTGTTTGGCACGGGTAGATTTGCAGCAGACCGCACTTAGGAAGCCCTACTTGTGATACAGAAACATCCCTGTAAGAGGAACTTAAAATCCTGTTCTTAACCGATAATAATTCATAAGCTACTTCTAAAAACAACCAAAAATCTGCCATTAGCAGTCAGCAGAGTTCTCCTGGTGCTGAGGCCTTTATGAAGCGCATAGGTGCTTTTAATCCTGCTCTCAGAGCAGATGCACCCATTGCATAAACCTTCTGCTAAAATTAAAGCAACTGAAACACCTTTCTGCGTATAGGTATTTATATATACAGGCACATATTGCTAATTCTCTACGGCAGAGCTAGAGGTCAAATAAAAAGGAAACAACATTTAAGCTCCCACGAGAGTCTCACAGGAGCTGTCATGAGCAAATGAATGCTAACATGGCTGTTGGCAGCTAACAGTGAAATAGTTTTTTCTTCCCAGAAATCAAAAAGCAGAGAGTTACACCGAGCAATGGGAAAGATTGCCAGAACGCCCAAGAGATTTGGGAAAGTCATAAAACATTCTTGTTACCGAAAACCAGTCAAAATCTAACGTAGGTTGAAATAGACTAAAGAAACCATCTTCTCCCACTGTGACTACAATTTCTGTAGTTGTCTAAGTAAAAATTTATACTGTCTTCCGAAAATACTTGATAAAAGCTACTGTCTAACAAAGGCACCGGACGAGCTGAATCATCGGTCTAAGACTAATCTTACCAGAGTAGCACTGATAAACGTTTTGTTTCAGAAATTGGTTTGGTCAATACCTTCCCAGGCTTTCTTCTTGGTGCAGGAAGTGTATCCAAAACGCACTTCTCTGTTTGCCTTCCTTCGCCACGTTCAGGTAGTCCCCAATGAATACAGCCGTTTCTTGGCCTGTCCAGAGGCCCGATTTCTTTGAGTATTTTAGAAGAAGAGCAGCTACAAAAAGAAAACACCCTAAGTAGGATGGACAATTGCACAGGATTGAGTCTGTGCTGAGGGATGAAATAACCAGCACCCAGGAGACAAGATATCCAGGCTTCTCCGAAAGCAAAGTACCGGGCTATAAAATATATACTAAGAGATATCTAGGTGCAGAGTTGGATATTTTCCATTAAGAACAACAAATTGCTAAACAGGCTTCAGACATGCAAGATGGGATGAGCCCTAAATGGGTTTTACTTAATGAGCTCAATGAGGCTGTCTATAGCGGTATTGCTCCTAGCTTCTGTATTTCTTAGTATATTGATCAAGTGTCTGCATATTAAGGTATGGCTTGTTATTTACGTTTAACTTAATCATTATCTTAAATACATAGTTTGCAGGGATGAAATGTGGAATCCAAACGGGCGACAAACCCAGAGAGTCAAGTGATGGAGTAGAAAGGGTTCGATGAACTGGCACAGGGAGTGCAAGCAGCCTAAGCTGCCTCTTGCATGAAGGAATTGAAGCAGAAAGGACTGAGCGGGCACAGAGATGGAACCCGCTTCCGTGAAGCTGTGACTGATGTGCAAATGGGTAAGAAGGAATAGGAGAAAATGGTTCAAGGGATTGTTCTTCCATCGCTAAAATTCTTATGCAGAAACTCATAAAACAACAAAAAATTTAAGTCCTAATAAATGATGACTAAAGCCCGAGTTAAGCCTGTTCTCTGTGGGAGTACCTGCTGTTGCGTGAAAATGCCCGTCGCTGTGCGGAAACTTACAGTATGCTTTATGAAGCTGTTTAGACTTAAAAATTCCAGTAGGCATCAGTCTCTGGACAAGCCAATTGTGTTCCACCCCTGCCAGAAGCTGCATGTAATCATCGTCCCTCAGAATTCGAGCATCAAGGATTTCTTCCTTCGTTCTCCCAGGCATGAAGACAAAACCATTTCCCCTTGGGTTCAGAAACGAACCTTCAGGGGAACTCTTGGGCGTCTGTGTTGGCTTGTACCATGAATTCAGAGATGAACTGGACTGTCTCTTGCTGCTCACCACATCCTGAGATTTCTCTTCTTCTTCTTCAGTAGTGACACAGTCAAAGTGCTTGGTTACGGATACCTTCCCCCCCGAGGGCAGAGCTATTGCTGCACTGGGAGTTGACAGATGCTTTGCAACAGATGTCATCGGATAATTGTTTACTGAATCTCCAATACTGATGAAATCAAATTCAGTGTCATCCATTGTTTCTGCTTGGGTGTCAACTTCAGGCACTTTGAGCGATCTGTTTCCCGCAGCGGCAGCTTTCCTCAGCCAGTCACACACAGAGAAGTCGTCGGCCATTTTCGGCTCCGTGCTCATCGATAGCACGGAAGCAGCCCCATTTGTGTGGGGACGTGTCTCAGAGGAGGGATCCCCTGTGCTCTCTGCAGCTTCTCCTTCTGGCCGGACCCACACAAAATGGCTCCGGGACCGGGGGGCACCCCCGCCCTCCCTGCCGCTGTCCTTGGTCCTGCAGCCCAGCTCCACCTGGGAGGAGGGCTCCTCCTCCTCCTCCTCTTCCTCCCGCCTTTTAGGAACAGAGTAAGGGGTTGAGAAGCAACGAACTACCTTCTTCACTTCCTCTGCTTTCTTTTCTGAAGAGTTCTTTCCCTCTCGCAGCTCTTCTCCACAAAGAGACATCTTCTCCACTGGCCTCCCAGCTAGAGGCATATCTACCTCTAAGGAAGGCTGAAGAGATGGAGACCAAGCTCCGGGAGGTAACGAGCTCAAGTACACAGCTTGATCATTTCCATCCGATTCTGTCGTGCAACACTGCATCTCCGCCGAGCCCTTTTCCTGCTGCTGCCCTTCCCTGGGAGGCTCTTTGCTGCTATTACAGTTTAGTTCCTCCCAGCTGGAAGAGTAACTTTTTGACAGCTTGCACCAAGAGCTCTCTGAAGTAGTGGTTTGACTCCTGTTTTGCCATCTGCTGAAGCCACCATTGGCATCATTTATTTCCATTTCTAATGGCTCGATCTCTTCAAAGGAAATTTTCATCACATCAGAACCAATGTATTTATTTCTTTGGCCACCGAGTCTCTTTGAGCCGCTTCCTGCTGTCGGTGAATTCAGCATTTTTGCAGCACCTTTTCTCTGGCACGCTATTTCTTCAGTAGTACACGCCGTGTCTACATTTTTGGTTTCTGTTCTTAAGGTTGTGATACAAGCTCCCACTTGGGTTTCTCCTGGTGTGGTTTTATGAATCCTGCAAGTATTTTCAAACACTTCACACACTGACAGATGATGCTGAGAATGCAGGGCAAGGATTTTCTCAAAGTTGGCTTCCCCTCGCAGGACAGGGTTTTGCACCGAGCCTTTATAACTGTCTGGAACGTAAGACCTGGCATCAGAATTAGGGAAGCTTTCCACCTGCAGGCGCCTCTTCACGGATGCGATCAGAGACATGATCTCTGTGGCAAGCATTCCTTTCTCTTCCTCTTCTGCAAGTGAAGTGCTGTAGGAATGCAGTTTTCCCATGGCTTCTCTACATAGTTGACTCACCTCACGGAGTTTCTCACTCTCCCCATAGAGCCATCGATGCACAGTTGTGAGGCAGAAAGCTGCTTTAATAAAACTATGGAGCTCCTGCTTGCTGGTGATGGGACTGTTATCGTTTTTGGTGAGGAGGCCGATCTCAAAGGATTCTTTGGCTTCAGACAAGTAGAACTTTCTCTTTTCTGGGGGACAGTCCTTGGAGTGACTGTAGGACAGCAAACACACCCCACGGATGTTCTGAGAGGAAATGAAAGAGGAATGAAGGAATTAAAAACCCGGACCTCTGTCAGCGTTAAAGGGAGGAAAAAAAATATATTTGAAGCAAATATATTTGAAGCCCTTACACAATTTGAAGCAAATGTCAACTTGCTGTTCTGTTTCCTGGAGGAAATAAACTTGCTTTTTTTCCTCTGAAATACAGCTGCAGTTATAGGAGAAGCAGCATTCCTAGATGGGCTTCATAGCCCGTCCTCACTCTGCAGACAGATACTGCTTTCCGCTCATCTGCTTAGCTTCTGAGCAACATAAAGCATCATAGCCACAACACAGACACAATACCCTATGTGATGCAATGTTTGAAAGCTGGATTAGAGCCAAATTTAATAGCCTGGCCTCTTATACAAATAAGACTTTCAGAATGAAGACTAGTACTTACCACGGCTGTGAGGACAAACAGCGGGGTGTACTGGCTGTAGGCCGCCGCTAGCTTGCAGGCCTCAGCAGCTGATAATAAGCGATGACTGAACTCTCGGAGAAGGCTCTAGTGAAAAGAAAAAAAAACCCACAAGAGGGCAAAACCTCATCTCAAAGGCTTTCTTTTCTAAGAGACGGGTTTAGCTGGTAAGCAAGCCTGTTAGATTGAAGCAAGGCAGCTTGGGATTTGTTTCTTGTCCGTTGTAGGTTCCCCGAGCTCTCTGAGAACTTTGAGTCTTGATAGAGCGGGACATCATACCTTAAACAACAGCCAGGTCTGTTTCTGCAAGAGTGTTTTTGCTCACGTTTATCATGTGTCATTTTTTGACCCTAGAATATTATCTATATTACACAGACATACACACTCTGTATATACTCTTAATGTTTTCTTTTTCCTGAAGCAAGGCATTCTTCCATCTAGGTGCTAATGAACTTTTTCACCAGGAGCAATGGAAGTTTCTTCAGCACTCTCAGAACAGGAGAGGAACTGGAGGCAGGACCAAGCGTGGCTCAGTTTGGGACAACAGCGTACAGCCTGTCTGAAGAATCTACACACGCAAATACCACACCAAGTCTTACCAGGTCAGTCTCAGCACTGGTTTTAAAACGTACATAATCCTTCTCATTCATGGAGGCAAAGATGTCTGCCATAATACCCAAGGAAGTAGCAATTCCCTGAAAGGGAAATGGAAAGTTATCACAGCGGTTGTCCCCTTGTGCTTTGAATGTTACTGCTCACAATAAAGTAGGTTCTGTGTAGAACATGCCAGAAAAAAAACCAAACTAAACAAACAAGATCCAAAGAGCAGCACTCCTAAGAAATTCAGAGACGTCATCTTGGTAGGGTTTTATTACTTTCAACTTGCAAAGAGCGTAGCCTGGTGGATACGTATGAGTTTCCACAAGTGGCAGCTATCCCTATTACCACTAGCGCTAGGTTTCAACTTAAATAGCACTGCATTTTCCCAAGGTGCTGTTTGGTTTTGACGATGAAAGCGAAGTCTTGCCGTATCACCAAAAGCTGCATTAAGCCCTTGGCTAATGGCATCTGAAAAAAGACTCAATCTGTTTTACCGCTGTTTTTCCGAAAAGAGCACAGAAAGCCAAAAAATATGTTTAAGGTCTGGCCAGTTGATCCCAGTCTTTCTAAAAAACCCCAGAGCAAAGATGTCTAGAGAGACGATAGAAGTAATAAAACACTCATCACACATAACCTAAGAAAACGAGCATCATTTTTAGCAAAAAAACCAAACAAAGCATTGGACAAAAGTCAAGAGTTCTTGGTGTTGATATAATTGGGGGTGGCGTTTTTTTGGTAATTTGTAATTGGTTATGTAGAACCAATTAAAAAAATGAGACATGAACATGTAACATAGAGGTTTATGAACTTGCTAATTGTCTCTCACTCAGGAAGATTTGATCTTACATGCCAGCTAAGGGTCTGCCCAGCTAAATAGTTAAGAACGCCAGGAAATATCTGTATGCTTTCTGCAAAATTCACTACACATCTTTTCTCCCCTAAAAACGTTCTGAGATTGAGGTCAGGCTTTAACGTATGGCCGAGGAGAGGTGACAACATCTGTTTTTGTGGGACATCCTATGCTGGGGTACAGTTACAAAACTTCTTAAAGCATCACCCTAGGACTTGCAAGACTTGGGTTCACATTCCTGTTTAGCTACGGACACATGGTATGACTGTTGCTTCATCTACAGTGGGAAGATTAGCGCGGCCAAGCTTCACAACCACGTTAAAGACAGATAGAGTAGCCATTGCTAAGTGTTCGGATACTGCGGTTCTGGGGAACATCCACCACCCGCAACAGATAGTGTAATGCAGCTTGTGAACACTCCAGCAAACAGGCATGCTTGGTTACTAGGAAAAAAAAAAGTCAGTCTTAGTCCTAATAAACAGATAAATAAATAAAATCTGTGGCTGCCTTCTGTCCTTCTCAGAGGCACCTGTGACATCCTCAGTGATGGTTCACTTCAGCTGTTTCTGCTTAATGAAAACTATTACTTTCATACCCCTGCAGGAAAAAAGGTGTCCATAAGTCTGTGCATGCATGCGGAAACAATGTGCAATACAGGCTTTGGCTAGAATATTTGTCCTGTCTGTTAACCTTGTCTTAGGTGCATAATTGAAACATTACTGCTTAAAGACTTTTCTGAAGTAAACAAAAGCTAATCTGGAATGATTACTAGGTTGGCAAGGATATCCAGAGCAAAAAGGAAACACTACCTTTTTATCTGGTTGAGGAAGTTTGAAATATCCCACAACTGAAGCCCAAATCAGCTCTGCAGCCTCATACCACATCCCTGAAATAAATCAGAAAAATAGTCGGTAAGCAGATGACGGCTACAGATGGATTTCAGTAGTTTGTTTCACACCTCCTTGAGTCGGGAGCCCTCAAAACAGTATAAAAGCATACCGTGGCATTTTTTGCTTTGGTGACACCGAACATTTATTAGTTTCCTTTTGTTTTTGGCTGTGCATAAACACACGCTTTGTGCTCATAGAAGACGTCCGCTCAAACAGTCATGGAAGATGAAAGGTCACATCAAAAGCATAAAATTAAGGCTGTTGGCCTCAAATACCAAGCCCTGAAAACAGAATCCCATCATGCTGAAAACGAGGGATTTTCTTGTCTTGAGAGAGGAAACTGCTGTGATGTACCCGTGATAAACTACTCCACGCTCTTGGGAACAGCGAATTTCCGAGAAGCGTTAGCAAACACGGAGTAGTACGGGGGCGGGGAAAAAGGGAACAACATTTCAGAATGCTCCTCGACTTCTGGTAAGATTAAAATGCTCATTTCTAAAACACATTTTCTTGGTACATGGCTCTAGGTCCCTGCTGCAAAGAGATGGGTGTACAACTCCTCTTCCGCAGTTGTGTTATGGGCATCGGGCAGGTGTTCTACACACACTAACGCTCTGACACGTGTCAAATGTACCGTTTGAAAGCTTGACTGCAAAGAAAACAAAATACAGGAAAATCTTTGAGCAGACGCTTATAGAAAAAAGCCTTACCAAGCTTTTGCAGAATCTGTCCTCTGATTTGTAAGCAGACTGCCTGAACGAGAAGCCTATCGCTTTCTTTAGCGTATCGCCAGGTACCTGAGAAACGAGAGTAAAGAATGAAAAATGCTGCTATCATTTTCATCCTCTGAGGGCACCCTAAATCTCAGTAAATTGGCAGGATTCTCCCCATTGAATTCAGCTGCTTTGAGTCAGGACTTACAGTCAGACAGGTGACAAAGCGACAGGGTGTTAAGGAACAGAAGCAGACAGCTATGGGGACACGTAGCTTGAGCAACAGCTACATAGAGCATGAACACAACATAAGAAGTGAAAGGTACCTCTCTCCTGTGATGTAAACAAAAAGTCATTGTATATAAAACAAGTATAACAAGTATAGAACAAATATAACAAGAATATAACCACTCTCTTCTGTGAAGTAACAAAAAGTCATTGTATATAAACATTGTTCCACTAAAAATCACTCAAAAGGATTAATATGGGATATCCTTGTCACCATCAGCAGAGAAAAAATATTTGTAACCATTGACAAAACATGTCTTCTTTTCAGATATTGCTATCTCATGAATCTTAAAACAAGTTTTCATGCTAACACAATACGAATAGTTACACACACAGAGTCTTTTGTTATCAAATCTATACTGGATTCCAGAACAGAACATGAAATAAAATCACTAAGCTTTCCTAAGCATTATGAACATCTCACTGCAATTCTCAACATGAAGTACCTGTTCAACAACACATCTTCAATGTTAAACAAACAAGTATTATCATTGAATAGGATGAAAATAACCTTAAAAGAAAAGCATAATCTCAAGAGAGATGAAATGCAGTGGTTTGCATATCACTTTAATAGCGATAGCTGGTATTTTATTGAAAGCCCTCTCACAGGCAGGCCTTTGTATTAGAATCTCAGTTTCACATGAAAAACAAACCAATACAAACCAGAACAAGCTGCTTACATTTTTTAAGTTTCATGGTTCTAGAGAAACCTGAAAGCATTGACTAAACAAACCCTGAAGGCTAAGAAAAGGGAGAACAGATAAGAAACCCTAAAATATATAGTCTCAAAAACATAACTAAATAATAATTATGGATGTCTGTCAAAGTTCGGGAACTCTTATCATTAGAAATACTACACATTCCTCCAAATCTGAAACCAACCACATGACAGCAGTATAGTAGTTTGACAGAAAGCAGAAAAAACCCAAAAGTAATTTCGACAAACATCATTGCGCATCAAGGAATGGTCCCATTTTTACCGTTTTGCACGTGTATCCAGCAATAGAAGACAATGCTGTAAGATCCAGGACTCCTCCTCTTTTCTTAACCCCCAACGATACTAAATAATTGCACTGCAGTCTGCTACAGGTCTAGAATAAAGTACGCTTTTAGTTGATAGGATCAGTGTGAATTTAGAGGGGGTAAGCATTACTCTAACAAACTGGATTTTGGGAGGGTTGGGAAGTCATCTCAGTTTTCTAGATCAGTCAATTGCTTGAAATTGGTCTGCATTTTAAAATTCTCTGGGCAGAGATATTAATAGGAATGCTGTCAATCCAGAATATTTTCCCTTCCAAGGGAAGATATACAAGGATCAATGAGAGATATTTCAAAATAAACTTGCAATATCCATATTTCAGCCAAAAGCCATGAAGAAAAGAGAAACATGATGTAAGTAGTCATTACTGAGGTCAGATTGGCTGCATTTGAAAGCTGCGTGACTTGAAATTAGTATTAAAAAATCCTACCCAAATAGCATCTCTGAAACCAGCAAAGAAATATATACATACCTGTTGCTCCACTGTCATTAATAAGGTTGCTTAGGATATATTCAGCTTTCAAAAGTTTACCTGATTAAAAATAAAAAAAGAGAGAAAATTAGTATTAAAAAATCTATCATGTGGCATGAAGAGAACAAAAATATTCATCAGTGAAAGCCCCTGCAAATCATATTCCTCTTCCCAGCACCATCAGCGTGTCCACACTTAGACTAAACTTTCCAGTTAAGTATGGGCTGCAGATGCTACCTCATGCTCAGGAATCACTTTGACACGGGCTATTTCACCTATACAACAAATATTGCCAAAAAATGCTGATGAAGTAACTGTTTCTAGCCAGATGCTTGCTTCAAAAAATGTTATTGAGAAGCTGTATGATATTTAACCATCCCGGTACCACCTGCTCATAGATTTGTTGCTGTCAGTAGTCATAAATATACATACACTGCAGTCTATAACGTGCAGTTGCACAGTAAGATGAAATTACATATATATCTGTTTTACTTAACACCCTACATGTTCCTGAAAGAGCGCTTAATCTTAAAATGTGAGAAAGTCTTCCTCGAGCCAAGCTCTGGTACTGCTGTGGAATTTCTGTGTATGCTGTCTACCTTCTACAGCGGGACTTAAAAAAAACAGACCGCAAGGAGGAAACAGATACCTCTCCTTCCCAGGGGAGGCTAAGGCTGCGTGTTGGTTTTAGAGTCAAGCCAAGCTCTGCGGTGCAGGCCGGTGGCTCCAGGCACTCTTTTCTCCCTCTGCTCCCTCCCATCCCGTGAGCTGCCGCAGGATTCAGAGCAGGGGAGGCAGCAACAAGATTGGGGCAGGCACGGAGCTGCTGGCCGCCCCACCGGTTGGGATTGCCCGCTCTTATTTCTCTTCCAGAATAAAGTAGTCTAGCCTGATTCCTTCAGCAGGTTTCTGTCCCAAGGTGACACTGGGTTTGGAAACCCATTTTGGTCTCACTGGGGAGCTCACCAGGAAGGGAAGCTCTGCAGATACGCCTCAAAGCCAGCTGACTTGACGTCCCACCACAGAAAACGTAGGCGCAGGCTGTGCTGCCTCCCCGTCGCTCCCTACCTAAACACAGAATATATAGCCCAAAACCACATTGAAAGGATGCAGCACGCAACACAAAGTGAGGATTCTGCCTTTCAGCCCCCTGTCACACGGCTCAGAGATTTTGTCACATGGCTGGAATCACCCGTGGCAGGCTTGACGGGCTGCAGGAGACGCCTGAAGGTCTAATTTGATCAGCTTGATTCATGTTGAACCTTGCTTTTTGTCTCAATTGTCTGACTGAATCCAAGAAGGCTGCTCCAGCCTGTGAAGCAGTGTAAGCTGCTGAACTAGCCCATCAATTGGAGCGTGCCACTGCTCAGAGACCACGGCAATGGGAGCAGAAGTCCGCAGCCACAAATAAAAATAGCTATGCAGGGAACTTACAGTTCTCTCTTCTACAAATAAAATGTTTTTCAGAGAAGTTGGGCTTTGTTTTCTTCTGCCCAATGGGACAGTAGGAAGATACATTAAAAATCCTTCAGGTGTTGCCCATGTTATCGGAATAATGATTTTTTTTTTTTTTTTTTTAAATCAATTTACCCTCAAGGGGTTGTAAGCTGCATTT
>VXBL01009154.1:95355-109182 GCA_013400195.1 Aramus guarauna | reverse complement strand
AAAAAAAAAAAAAAAGCAGCTGGGATGGTGCAGAGAATATGCCGGGATTCTAATTTACTTTTTAAAGGCCCTTGGTCAGAAGTATAGCAATTCAGATATCCCTGTTTGAAACCAGCAGGGAAGATTTGTTAAGGAACAAAAGCTCCAATTAGTATTTTCCACACCCTTTCACAATTTTCTCTCCTGCTTTTGGCTCTGAAACCCTTTATACCAGCCCCTTTGTGCTAGTGAGAAGAGCTGGGAGGGCTCAAGGGGGCTGGGAGCGGGCTGTGCGTTTGAAAAGATGGCACCGGGGCCGTAAGGATGTCATCCCCAGCGAGGGACAAAGTAACTTCTTCAAAGTCAAGTAGTTCCTAATTGGGCTCGAGCTGAGAAAATGGAGCGGTACCTGTGTTGACGGAGAGGCGAGCCTGGCGGATGAGCACCTGAGGACCGATCGGCGTGGCGGGCTGCAGCCTGTGCAGACCCTTGGCAATCTGAAGAAGTTTGCTGGAGGCATCGATCCAATACAGGAACCGGTCAATCAGTAACACAATAGCAGCTGCCGTTAGGCAGTCCTTGACCATGATGGAGGCTTTCAAATAAACCTGAAAAGAACGCCAGCGCCATGAGCAGCCTTGGAGAAACTCACCTCGCAAAGGCTCAAGTGAACTGTCTACAGGAAACACACAGCTTTAGTAACCCTCGGCCTGACTGTGCTGCCTACGTCCCACTTTACAACAGATGGGATGTCCTTAGTTATTTGCTGTAAGGTGGCGATGCAGTTTTACAGCAAGCGAAGTACCCGACATTAGGAGAAGCAAATATTCACTAGCAATTAAAAGGTCGTCTCAAAATTTCTACTCGCCTTATAATCTATGTTTCTAGGCGTTTATATAACGGAGAAAGTCTTTGTGGCAGTGACTAGATAGGATTTATTATAACCTATGACTATTCCTGATCACAGGATAGGATTTTTACAATAGGAAGGTTCCAGCTGTTTGTTTGAGCTGTAGGTATCATCCCTGATTATTTTTTTTTGGGGTGTGTGTGTGTCTTTCTAATTGTTGTTTAGTATTTGGAACCCCATAATTCGGTGGCCTGTTAATTAATTTAAATCACACCCAACAGATTACTAGCAGTAACAACAATGAGTTTAAAAGTGAGACATGAGTCTGGAAGACTGGAAATGGTCACTACGGCCATTATCCCAGACAGAGCTCAAGCCATTGACTCCTTTGTACGCCACCACCAAACAGGCCAGGAGTCTTTTCCCTGCAGGTCATCTTTAACAACCATTAAGTCTGTATGAACTCTCTTGGATTTCCACAACAGTCGAGCCACCGCACTGACACCGGGAATCAGCCGGAGCTCCTGAGATAGCATGCTGTTAAGAGGACAGGAGGCCAGCAAAGACAGTCATGAAGAGGCACACGGCCTCATCGCGGTTGCAGAAGTCCGCGTGGACCTGGGGACGTCTGCTGAAAACCAAGCCCTGCCCGGTGGAGCAAGGAGGTGCTCCGCATGCTGACAACCAGGTGATTCCCTTTTTACGGGTTTGTCACACAGGATGGGGAGGATGGCTCCTGGCCGTCGTTTCACTGGAACACCTGCCTCAAAATACAGCCATCGGCTGTAAGGAAGGACCCACCTCTGCAGCTACGGAGCCTCATGGGTGGCCCTGACCTGTCTGGTCCTCATGGCCACCGGCCATTCCACAGTCTCACGCTGCCTACGGAGAGCCCGGCTTCCTGGCTCGAACACCTGAGAGCCTTGACAATAGTCAAGTACTGCTTGAGTACAAGAGGAAAGAAAATGCCTTAAACCATAGGAAGCCTCCTCAGAAAAAAAGATGTTTCTCATCTCATTCACGTCAGTGAGCAACTCTACTCGTGACAGAGTAAAAGAAACGGAGGGGAAGGGAGGATCAGGCCCCACAGCATTATCAGAGGGTGAGAGAGTGCCAAGAAAACTTTGTCCAAATCCACACTAAAACATCGAGTTTGGGAGGTATCTCCCATTTTTGTCTTCACATCGGTCTCCTTCCCTTGCCTTCCTTGTGTAAATGCCCAGGCAGAGCCAGAGAGACTGCAATGTCCACCAACAGCTTTAGACACCGCTTCTTGGATTCCTCCGCAGCCTCATTGCTATCCTCTTTGCTTTTAGCCCAGAGCTCCACACTCCAACTGCAAGACTCGTTCTTGATTTCGAGCAACATCACCACCACGTCAAACCGTTTGGAGAAGAGCCTAAGGTACGCGGCAGGAAGGCTGGCTCGCAGCACCGATCCGTCACAAGTATTTGCTAGCTTGTTTGCACTTCAGCGAGGCAGTTTTGTACAAATTTCCTTCCCCCCCCCCCCGAGCCAGAGTTAGATTTTCTAAGAGGATGGCACTTGAAAAGGATTCCTGGAGCCGGGCACGCACAACCCCGCTTGTGCCGGCCAACAATGGAGGAATCCCCTTCTCCAAGCACCTGTAAACTGACACTGCAAACCAGCCATTTGAAATGCTCATCAACAGGCCATATATTTAAGCACAGAGCATCGCCTAATCTATTTTTTTTTCCTCCCCTTCTTCCTTTAATAGATCGGAGCACAAAAGCCTGAGAGAGGGTGACCTACCAAACAAAAGGGCCTTTGAGTTCCTAGGAAAAGTAGACTTGGAGGAGGATGGAAGGAATCCAAGTGGCCCTATTATTTCCACTTGCACTAATTAGACATTTTTCTGTCAGCTATTGAGCACTGCTGAGAGGCCAAACTCACTGAATTCATTTCTAAAGTGTTTACAGAAGTTTGCATCTGTTTGTGTCTCTTCAGGAGGAAAATAAGCACTTCAATAGCATTGTGGAAAATCTAAACGAAGCATCCTATTCTGAAGGGCTTGGCAGTCTTGCAGCTGCATAATTTAACTCTCCGCTCAATGCCGAAACCTCTTGTGTCCCTCTCCAAACCCAAATGGACACAAAATGTAGAAAAGTCAAGCCAGGGAGAGAAACTCGGCTATTTTTTTTTTTTTTTTTTAAAAGGCAAGGCTACATGCTGTGTGGCACACAGAAACACACTTCGATGTCAATCTTTGCAATTACGTCCCCCCTGTTCCGAGCAGTACACCGAGAAATTCATACCCACTCCTTTCATTCCCTGCCAACTCGTGTGGCTGGAAAATTCCTCAGCACCTACAACTAAGTGCACCGGCGCACTGGGCACGCGCCCAAACCATGCCCAAAGACCCTCCCCGTGCCACTCCAAAACGAAACGGGGGGGAGCGGCTCCCAGGGAAAACTCTATTAACTTCCAAGATGTCACAGCCTACCCCGACACAATCAGAAACTCGGCACCGCTCACCGGAGACGGCCACTTTATTCTGCATAGCGGGCTAGCGCCCTAAACAGATTTACTCACTTTCTTTGTCACTTTAAAGCAGACGTAGGCGCGTCTACACAGAGAGAAAGAGTGAGGTACGTGCGCACTTTGTTTTCACATCTGTGTCCACGATGTGAAATGCATATGTCTAATTGAGTTTATGACACAAAGGGAACCTCGCGGCTGGGAAGTGGAATCAGGTGGCGAGAGAATTAAATTTGCACCAGATTTCTATACATGGACCATTGGGGAAAAATGCAAAACAGCCTTTAGTGAAGGGTTGGGTGGTTCCCCCCCCCCCTTAATGGCAATGAGTGGGAGGGTGTGCTGTTTGCATGGTTTCCTGCATTAGTGGGTTAGCTCCTCCTCACACCGGGGCCGAAGTTTGGGTCCCAGCTTTGGGTTCAAAGCCACAACGCCTCCTTTGCATTGACAATGGGGGCCGCTCCCAAGAGAGGGGAGAAGCTCAGAACCGGGGCCATCTGGCACTAGGACTGGCAGGAAAGCGTCAAAGGGAAATTATTGGTGCATAGTAAATGAGGATGAGGAGGAGGGGAAGAAAATAGGGGAAAATCTTTATGTGGCAGCTGATGTAAGAGGAATTACAAGCCCAAATAAATGAAATATTGATTTAATCCACTCTCTCGGCCCTCTTCATAAAGATCCCGGAGGCACCCCCTCCCTGCCCCAGCCCACGGGATCAGGAGGGTCCCCTTCAGAAAAATGCCCCTGCAAGCAGGGAGGCTAGAAAGCAGGGGCAGGATTCATTTCAATTTCAGACTGTACTTGCAGTTTTGCAGACGCTCTGGATCTCTGTATTTGCTTATATCCATTCGTCTCAGATTGTTTCAGGCTTTGTTTCATTTAGAACTGCAGCTGAGATTTAAAATCTTAAAAAAAAAAACCCCAAGAGGAGTCAACAAAAAAATTTCTAATTCTGTGGACAAGGCAGGAGTTTCAGTGGCACATACTTCCAGGTGCTTTAGTTCTCCCAAGAGCCGTTCCTAGTTAGCACTTCACTGAACCCTAACAAATTGCCCCGTTTTCTTTCCCCCTACGTTCGTCCCCTGTCAGATTAAACACAGTCACAACACCAATGGATTTGGCTGAAGTCTTTCACCCTTTTACCCCACGCGCTGTTAGCAAAGCCTGTCTTTCCAAGAGACCAAAGCTGCTGTCACCGCACGGGACTTCTCTATCAATCTCTGCCTTTCAGCTGGCAATCAGAGCCCACTCGACAAACAACAAGGCATTAAGCCTCCTACCACCCCTGTGATGGGCAGCAGAAAGCGTGTCTGTGAGGTGCAGAACCAGGGGACAGTCAAGTCACACAGTAAATAGCTGCAGAGTGAGGAATAAGAAGCTCCTGGATGCTTTCGCCTTTGCTCAGAGCAGCAGAGAACCTCGTTTAAATGGCTCGAGCTTCTGAAGCTGTTAATTAGCTCAAGTTATTCATCCTGAAGGCAATGGAGAGTTGGGTGTTGATTCAATGGGAGCAGCATTAGATCCATTATCAGCAGCTCAAAACACCACAGAACGGGTCAGGTTTTTTTTAATACAACCGACCACATCTCGCTTCGCCAATCGAGGCACCGTCCCTGACCAAGCCGCTGTTGGCACGTACCGCTCAGCACCAGGTAGCGGCAGCGATGGGAGCGCACCTCCCCGGCGGAGCGTGAGAACCATCTACGCCATGAACTTGAGCGGTCTCGGGGGGAAGCAGCAGGCAGCTCCGGCTGCTGAGCAGCAGCCTTTTGGGGCAAGGACAGCAGCAGAACCCTTTAAAGTGCTGAGGAAGCTCCTCGAGGGGGAGTTCCTGGGGGGCCTCGTGTACCTGAGAATGTAACCGGGGTCTGGGGGACCCCAGACATCTGCAGGAGTTCTCGTTAATTATTACCAAGGATAGGTGCAACAATCCGGCCCTGATTTGTCCTGCTGTGCTCAAGCTCAAGAGCATCTGTAAACTGCTGTGGCGATTCCCTGTGGTACATTAAAATACTATGCTGAAGGGGATATTTTAATACTTGAAAATAGTTAAGTGCCAGTGACAGGACCCTCTGAGAGTGCGGCATCAAGACCGGTATAACCAGCTAAAAATCCAAGAGTCTTGCCTAAATCTGAGTCCTCAAAACATGAATCCATTTGAGAAGCAGTTCCATTTGAAAGGCAAACACAACATAGCAATCTCAGTAAGACAACATTTAAAGTATTCCAGAGAGGAAATACTCCATGAAGCTGCACCTGAGAAGAGGAAATCCTACCCGTGAGTGAAGTGCTCTGACAGCCCCACAGGTACCCAGGATCAGACTTCCTTTTTTTTTTTATTTGGTGCTCCACATGAATTCTGCTGAAGTTTTCCCACACTGGCAGCAGAAGACCGAGTGCTGTTGGACTCTGGCAGCATCAGGGCTGTCACCGTGGACAGCTGAAGCTCCCTGCCTGCACCTGATCCCTGATACTTCTCATTTACAAAGCGTCAGGGATTGCACAGCGTCGGGGAGGCTGGGGTGCCAGGGATTCCCTCTCGGGCTGAATTCAGCCCACAGCTCTCCCTTACGTCACTCTCCGTTTCACTGGGATCACCCAAGAAGAGCTCTTATGAGGCAGGTAGCAAAAGGTCAGCCTGAACAACCAAGATCCCAGGGCTACGATTTAGAGCTTTAATTCTCCCGTTACCACACCAACAGTTAGAAGGAGAAAACTAAATCCTCAGCCCCCTCTTTAGTTCCTTTTCAAAGGCTTCCAAGCTCTTAAGTGGTGCCACACACACACACACCTAAGGGTAGTTAGAGCATGTCCCTCAGAATGCCATTAGGGAAACCAATCCATCAGCACATAATTAGCCAAGGCCCAGACGAGGGCTGCGGGGCCTTATTTTTCTCCTCTTTTCAATATTCCCATTAAATCCCATGAGATTCTGTGCCAGCAGGCCCGGGATCCGTGCTCCCCCGTCCATGACGGAGCACAGGGCCAGCCTGCACAGCTCCCTACGGCGGGTGAAGAGGAACCTGCAGGAGAGCCCTACTCTTGGGGGCTTTTCCTTTTGTAGTCACACTGTACCTACCCCAGCAGATCCCGGTCCACGGCTGAACGCCGGAGCCTGGATGCAGGAAATATCAATACGTACAATAAAAATGAAGAAGTAAAGCCCCAAATCATTACAATGGGTTTGCGACGGGCTCCGATCTCAGAACAAAAAAATTAGCGTGGCATGAATCATCCCACAAGAGAACTGCTTGCGTGCATCGAGTTGTCCTTCAATGAAACCCGCAGCAGGGTTTGTGGGATCAAAGCCCACACGTACATGGGCACGTTGCCCTCTATTGGCTGGTCACCGAGCATAAGGCAACTTCCATCCCTTGGGATGGCCAAGATCCGCAGGAAGGGTAACCCCTGGCAGCCTCCCTTTTGGGTCTGCAGCCCCAGTCCGAACCCCGCAGCGCATGTGGGACTTAAGGAGAAAAAGCAATCCCTCCTTTATTTACACTTGTCAGCAAGGACGCTGTTACAATTCTGATTTTGCTTTGATTTGTAAAACCCAGAAAGCCCAGCGCTTCCCAGTTTTTGCTCTGGATACAGATGCTGGTTATCACCCTTCCAGCCTTCGGGCAGATTCCTCAGGCTGAGACGAGGGCTGCAGGGCAGGCTCAGTTTGCTAGCTGATGGCAGCTTCACAGGGAGGCTGTCTTAAAACCTGCTAGGAAAACGCAGAAAAGACTATGTTGAGCTTATTGAACTGGGGTGGCTTTTGCACGGGTTTGTGAATCCCCAGCAAGGGAAAAAAACCAAACAACAAACCCTACCACCTTCTATACGATGCAAAGATTTTGTAAAACAATAGTGCTCGTTTGCCTCAAGAATTACTGTTGCTTTAAAATCCCTAGGGAGGTTCAGTGATTTCATATAGTGGAGAGAAATGAGGGAGGGAAAAAAAGAAAACTTTGCACACATTGCCAAAAATCTGCCCTGAGCCCTGCTCCAGCAGCATGGCTCCCATTGAACCAAGGGCAGCAAGAGAGTGCCAAGGAAAGCCTGGCTTGCCGCTACCCCCTGTCCCCCCGCAAGCTGGTTTTGCCGTGCTTTCCTACGGCTTCGGCCAGCGTGCAGAAATAATGAGCATCCCACAGCCAAGGCGAAGAAGAGCACTTTAAAAGGCTGCAGGTGCAGGTGGCTTTGCCTTCTTGATGCGTCCAACTAGCATGCAGCCGCCAGCAACGAGTATCTCACTTTTTAAAGTGCAACACTAAGGCAAACCCTTGAAGCCAAAGCCTAATCCGCTTACTCACTGTGTTGCTCTCATGGAGCTTTTCAGCCTACTCCCAGAGTAAAACATCCTCGTGGTGAGCCCCAGTAGCCAGCTCTGCCTCCTCGTAACACCACCAGTGTGTTATGGTAATGAAGTGCCTTTCATTTGTGGATCTCAAAGCACTTTTTAAATGTAATGAATTACGGTTTATGAGCTTATTCTAAGCATGGCAAATTAAAATAAACAGAGATGAAAAAAATTTAAAGGTTTTTGTGAACAATAAATCGACAAAGACATTTCTTTTCCTCCAGGGAATTATATTATCCTTCTGTCCCTCATGTCAAAAAAAAAAAATAAAAAGAGAAGAAAAAAGTTGCTCAGACTTTTATCTTTCCTCATCACACTGTAATCACTTCTCTTCAGCCTCATTTCCCCCCCAGCTTTTTATCCAAAGAACTGAAGCAGCCTTTGCTCTGCCTTGAAATTTTATTTAGAAAAAAAAGGCGGGGGAGGAGGGGGGGAAGGAATGGATGAAGGGGAAAAAAAAAATCCCTTTTCCTGACTAATACTAATAATACAGGTCAAAATGTCAGTCCATCTACAATTAAATGGAAAACAAAAAAGGTTTTCCCTTTTTCCCATGGTACAATGGCACTGGAATATAAATTACCGATGAAGATGAAATAATACTTCAAAGCACATGGGGAAAGGCAGCACAACATTTATAAAGTATTTTCAACCGCAGGATGGAACACTGAAGACAACGGTAACCAATGGACTTCAGGGGGTGTCGGTGAATAGTCTAAAACTAGCATGCGGTAGGATTTTAGGTCCCTATAGTCTATGACCCCATGATATGCTTTGTTTAACAAGGGCAGCTGCAGTTATCAACAGATGTTTCAGCAATAAATAATTGGTATCATCTCAGAAAAGATCCATCTACCTGGGGAGAGGGCATAATGCTGCAAACACTGCTCCACTATTACAGCCACATTAATCTCCCATCTAGCCAGGTCTCTCAGGGAGTTTACTGCAGGTGTTTATCCTGGGAGAGAGCAGACAAACGCTCCAAAGTTAGAGCGCTGTGCAGGAATTGTAAAGGAGGTCAACCTCTGCCATAAATTTCTGTCTGAGGCCACACACACCAAAGAGAAAAAGAAAATAAATACCCAAGAAGCAGCCGCTCCCCTCCGCCCCCAACCCCCCGCCCCAGTCCAAGCGAATTCAGGATCCCTGCAACGTGGGATGCTGGCGAGGGGATGCTGGGGCTGACACCTCCCAGCCCCACAGTTGGCTCTTCTGAGCTTCTTGTTGCTCCAAGTAATCGTCATCCTCAAAACAAAACTTGCTGGCCGTACTTTGGCAGGGCACTCTCTGAAACAGGTGACATCTCCTGCCTACCTTGGCCTTAACAGCAGTTTTGCAGCCGGGCCAGAGCTCCCTGCCCTGAATCCCAGATTATCAGGCTGTACTGCCCCTTCCCACAAGGAACGGGACTGTGTTGGCTTCAGATATGCACCACAGTAAACAAGAAACCCCCCCAAAAATCTTACAAACCTCATCTTTACTTTATGTCCGTCCTGCCAAAGGGATAATCATTAGCCTAGGTATTACGTTTGCCATTGAAAAGGGAGCCCTCTGTTTACTACAAGTCATGTCCGACATGCCACCGAGAAAAATCACAAAAGCAGAAAGCAACCCACAGTTCTTGCTGCTTCTGATCTTTAAGCACAAAAACTCATCACCTTACAGGATGGGATCCCCAAGCACCACTGGGATCCTGCAACTCCTTACACAGCCGCGTAACCTTTCCTCACGGGAGACATCACATTAATTTCTTGCCTTTCCTGCCTTGCTTTGGTCCTCAAAGGCATCTTGTCAAATAATTTTCTTGAAAAAATAAAAGCAGGCGATGAATTGCACAAGCCATACTAAAGTGAGTGATCCTCATTGCCTCCTAGCAGTGCCGACTTAAACAAGGCACAGCATTCTTTTCAAATTCATAGTTTTTTTTTAAAAACTTTATGTAAACATTCAGCATTTTAGTTCCGTTATAATGCCAGTTCTTCAGGGAAGAGGTTAACATTACCTTAATGGAAACAGAACTGCCTTGTGAAACCACAGGAAGGGACAAAGCGAGTGCCCAAACTAGCCTGGGCTGAGCACAAAACTGAGCATAAACTGCATAAATGCGAAGTCACGGCTGCATGTTCTGCAAGGTGCTCAATGCACGGACAATCCCTACATACCTCTGGGATCACTTCCAGACAAGGCAGAGCCAGTACCCTCTGCTCTGCAATGTCCTTGTCCCTCTCACAAATAAAAATCACCTCTCTGGCCCTTTGGCCTTTGTGAGCAGCCCCATCCCAATGCAGACTCGCTCTCCTCTGCTTGCCAAGCAGTTCCTCACCTGCTGCTGCCAGCATGCAGAAAAAGAAGCCCCCGAACCCCCAGGTGATACCACCTACCAGGGCTCTGCATACCCTCAAGCACCTCAGCAAGACATTTTATGCAACAGATGTGTTGAACTTCGTACCAGCAAATCAGGAAGCCTCACGCTGATCATATCTTGCAGGTTTGTTTTGTCTTCTGCGCCAAGGTCTTGTTTGTATTGCCACTTCTCTGGCACAAAGGGCCACTTCATTTCCTTTGCCTCCTCCAGAAGGGTCCTCAAGTCCTCCGGAAGCAAAGCTGAAAAGGTCAAAGAGCAGGTAAAGATATCGCAGCGGGTTCAGCGGCAACACAACAGAGCACCTACCCTGCAAAACGCATACCTCCCCTCTCTCTCCAACATTCTCCCAGTCGCTACCAGCTCTTAGCTCTTGCCACCAGCCTCATCAGGAGTCATCCGTTACTCTTGGCTGCTCTGCCCTCCAGGTAAATGGGAGCCATCAGCCATTAAAAAGGCTTTTAGCAGGAAGACACACCAGCCCGTGGCTGGCTGGGCATGAATAGCTCCTCCAAGAGAGACGGGAGGAAGGAAACCTGTTCCCCATGTCAGAGCAAACGGGGCCAGCAGCACAGAAGAGCATCTGCTCTTGAACATAATTATTTGACTGATGATTCAGTGGACAAAAAAAAAAAGTTGTTGGCCTGAGTTACTCAACCTGCTTTCCAAGCAGTAGCCAGAGACTACAGGGCACGCTTTCCCTCAGCAGAGGAGAGCTCACTGCCATAGCAAGACCAGTTTAAGCCACATGCCTGGGAACTGCTAACGCGGCAGTGCCCATGGACGCCTGGCGGATACCAGCTGAAGCCTTACTACCAGATGCTCTGTTTGAAGCCGATGCATCATCTTTAGAGCCGGCTTAGCAGAGTAATTCACACTAGCTGAGGAGCTGGCCTGAGCTTCTCCATTCCTCTTGCGCGTTGAAACAGAAGTTAGAAAGAAGTTCAGAGGAGAACACGCCCTCGGTCCAGGCACAGCCAGCACAGAGCCACGCAGAAACCCCTTCAACCTGAGTGTTTCCAAACCCTACCTAAAGCACAACATCCCTCCCAACTGGAAAGGCCAAGCACAAAGGAGTCAAGAGACAGGGTGAGTTTTTTCTGTCGTTGTTTTTCAGATGAGGGCAAAGTACTCCCAGCTCCCACACCGGGCCCCTGATCCTCCAGCGACGTGCCAGAGCTCGCAAGGCAAGAGCGCAGTTTGGTGCGAGCCCTGCTCCCTCCCCAGGCTGGCCTTTTGCCTCCCGTATAACCATCGGCTTCGGTTGGGTCGTCAACCTGTCCCAACTAAGGATGCAACGGCTAGGAGGAGCACGCAGCTAGAGATCTGGGCTTGCATTTGTCCCTTCCTTTCAGCTCCAGCCCACATTAATTTTCCTTGCAACAGGGGTGAAACCGCAGCCTGCGTGTGCTGTGCAAACCACTCGGCTGGGCAGACTCTCCGGCCAATAAACACGGATTAACAAGGATTATTGACCAGATGGGGTTAATGGTGATCATCAGCTGCAGATCTAGCCCCTTCTGGCCATTAATCCCCAGGAAAAAAAACCACTCAGAAACCATCATTGCTTTAACAAGGCAATGCAATAAATGTATTGCTAGATATTTTTTCATCAAGCCTTTACAGCTGACTGTAGAAAACGCACTACATAAAAAGTCCATTTCATGCTCGCAATACAGTGCATTCCCTGGTACATTTTTCCTAGGAAAGAGTAAGAAGTTGGATATTTAGGGCCCTTTCTCCAAAAAGTCACCTTTAAAGAGATATCACTTTTCCCACCCCACGTTTTCTCACTTGTTGCTGCAGCTCTGGACATGCTTCCCGTTACACATTCCAGCTTCCCACGCAGCCACGTTTCCCTCCTCTTCCGAAGCGGCGTCTGTAGGGGCTTGGCCCTCCACGCCGTGGCAAGGTGGCTACACAGCAGAGCTGGAGGGGAGAGGGGGTCCCGCTCCCACCCTCACACCTCTCACTGCAAAATCAGTGCAAGAGCAGGGATACCCACCTCATCACCAGGAACGCCGAAGGATGGACAGAGGGGTTTATCTCCCCGTGGAGAAGAGGGAAGATCAAGCTTCCCAAAATTTTTTCTAAAGGAAGATTTGAGGGCCCTGAAGGCAGTCACAGCAAGCACACGCTAGCCCCTATGATCCCATAGGACTAACATTTTGGGGAGGGATCCAGTTAAATAGGATGCTTACACAGATGCCCTTTCTGCCTCCTCCTCTACGTTCTTCTGTCTTTCCCACACAAACTCACACACACTTGAATAACACTACAACAGGGGAAAAAAAAGTGTGACAGCAACTATGAAAATAATCAGTGGACGTTGGTATTCTCTCTAAAGCATGAGGGTATTACAGCTGTCCTCTTGTTCCTGTTTTCCCTGTTATCCTTAATCAAACCCCAATCCCCCACCTACTTGATGCACTAAACAAGAAAGTATAAAAAAAATCAAAGTTCAATATTAAAGAATTTGACCATAAAGAAGTATTCTCAGCAGTCACTACTGGTTAGAAAAGGAAACCAGGGCAACGTTTTCAGAAAGATTTGGCAGTCTAGGAGTCTTCAGTCATCTTTGGGGTTGGGCATTCCTGTAAGCCTAGCAGGATACCATTTCAAGTCTTGCTGTGACGTCTAGTTGTCACCGCATGGAAATAAACACAATTAGCATGTTATGACAATAAAATGATGCTGTACCACAAGAACATCCACTAGAACCACACCAATCGGTCGGGGAGCTCGTACAGCTTTCGGCTAAAATCCAACCTCCGGGCCAAGAGTTTACTCTTGTAACAGATAGCTGTTCTCACTGCAGGCAGTATAAATTCACTAATTAACAAAGGCTACGCTGGCACGGAAGTTGATTGGAACCATTTCTAGCCAAAAATTAATCAACAAAGCAATACAGACCCATCTCACACCCATTCTGCTCCCCAACTAAAGCGAGATAAGGATGCGCTCCTCCTTTTCCATCTCCCACCATTTATATGTATTTGGCTTCCAGTTTCTCCTGCACCTGTTCCGAGAAAGCCGGGGCGAACAAAAGCAACCCCGGGAGGAGAGGGGGGCAAAGAAACCCCCTCCGTCTCTGCGCTGGGAGGGTCCCCCAAAGCTGAGAGCCCCAGCAGTTATTAATGTCGCTGTCACCGCCTCGCTGCTGGGTATTTTTCTTTCGGCTGATGGGAATACCGTCCTCCTCGGAGAAGCCCGAGCATCACTTCAGGCTCTGATCGCCTATTTCCTGAAGCAGTTTACCTGAAGGACCATGTCTAATCGAGTGATTATAAGGGCACTGATTTACCTTATCTGGAACTAAACTGATTATTTCTCATACTCTGTGGTATTTAATAGGAGAAAAGGAGGGAGGAGGAGGAGGGGAAAAAAGCGCTACCTGATTAGGAGTTCAAGAGCCTATTCTAAGGAGCCATAATAAAGCTTAAAAGAATTTGTGATGAGGAAACAAAGTACCCTTTGTTGAAAACAAAAGAAGAAAAGAAAAATCTTCCAGTATCCATAACAGAAACCTATGCGCCACCCTCTACCACAAACAGATTTAGGTGCTTCAGAAAAAGGCAGCTGACCTCCCAGCAAGAACAAGGATGGCCAGAAAAACATTCTCAACGGCTCCACGCTCCGAGACAAACAAAGGATTTTAAAGATCAAATTAACGTTATGGCCGAGTCATTCATGCAAAGCAAAACTAAACATTATTAACACTAAACTGGAAAACGGACAGTACTGCAGATGTGTCACGCAAAGGAAAACCCGCACACAGATTTTTTTTTT